>PVJH01014442.1:0-56892 GCA_004026705.1 Nesogale talazaci
GCACACACACACACACACACACACACACACAGTCTGCAAACTTCCACTCCGCGAACTCCCGGATCGCGGCGCTCCCCACCCAGGAAGCGGCGGGCCCTCCGCATCTCCCCTTCGCGCTGCCCACGCGGGGCCTCTTAGGTCGGCTGCATTTTTTATAACCGAAGAGCTGTGCGATAAAAACGAAAGCGAACAAGGCAACCGAGGGGAAGCGCGAAGGAGAAAGCTTCGCCCGGTAAGCGAGAGTCGGAGGAGACACCCGCGACGAGCCGGCCCCCCCCCCTCCAAGGACTGCAGCCCCGCGTCGCGCCGCGGTCTCCCCCGGGAAAGGTGTTCCGGGCACTGACCTGAAATCCCCGGCAGGGGAGTAGGCTGGGAGCCGGCGATCCGGCGCTTCCAAGTTTTGCCGACCCCCCTCCCCCCGAGCAGAGGCGAGGCGGAAGAGCGAGGGACCGCTGGCCGAGTCCGGAGAGGTGGACGCGGGGGGCGACGTGGACGCGCGGAGGAGCCGGACCGGAGAAGCGCGACGAGCAGCAAAGTTTGCTGTCCCCGGCTGCCCGCAGTCCGCTGGCGGCACCGCGCTCGCTTGCCTCCCTCGCTAGTCTGCTGCCAGCCGGCTGCCCTCGGGGTCGGCCCCGCGGAGGGGTGGGCTCTGGGCCGGGTGGGGGCGGGGCGGGGCGGGCTCGGCGCCTCCGGGCAGGTGGCTACAGCCCCGCGCGGTCCTCCGGGCTCCCGCGGCTGCGCCGGGCTCGGCCGGGCTCAACAGCTCCCGCGCCGCCGCTGCTGCCGTCCGCGCTCCGGCAGGAGCCCCAGCGCCATGTTGCCGGTTCGCCGCGATCGCCCGCTTGGGCTGAGTGTGTGAGTCTGTGTGTGTGAGTGTGTTGGCCAAGTCGTCCCTGAGCGGCGACGGCGCGGCTTGGGCTCCCCGCCCGGCGGCTCGCGGGCTCCCCCTCCGCCGCCGCCCGCCTGGCTCCCGCTCTCGGTCGCAGTCTGGGCTCTGGCGCGTCTTCCCGCAGCCGCCGAGCTCCGCCAGCGTTCAGCGAGGAGCGCAGCTCTGCCTCACCTTGCCGCTGGGAGCCCGGGCTCCGTCTGCCGCCGCACGCCGCGATCCCAACGCGTCCCCCTCCCTGGTTCCCTCCTCTTCCTCCTCCCCCTCCCTCCGCCCGCCCTCCCTGCCTCCCTTCCTCCCTCCCTCCCAGCAGCCGCCTCCCCTCCCCCCGCAGGCGCAGCGCTCGGGCGACAGCCGCCCGCCCGCCACCGCCTCCAGCTCTCGCAAGTTTGAGCTTCCACAGCCTCCGCTCACCCTCCGCTGCGGCGCCTGAGCGCTGGGGTTTCGGGAGGGGCGATTCCCCAAGAAAGGTCTGCTCGAGCCCGGCCAGGAGCCTCTCGGGTCTCGGGGTCCGAACCCGGTACCTCCTGGGTGGCGACCCCCTCGCCCCTGGCCCTTCTCTCCCCCTTGTGGGCCGAGTTGGCCAAGCACGCCGGGCCCGGGCGCACGTCCTGGGTGAACCAGAGACCGGCTCGGGTGGCGACCGCACGGGCGGCCCGCAGAGCCAGAGCCGAGGGGACGGGGGGCGGCGGGGGCGCCTCTCCCAGCCTCGCGCCGAGGCTCCCCTTGCTACCCAGAAGGCCAGTGGAGGACCGCAATTACCATAAAGCTCCTCGCACTCCGCTCCGCCAAAGCTGTCAAACCCGAGCGGTCGCCACCGCCGCCGCCTCTCGCTACCAGCGCTGCGCTCTCTCGGCCACTCCGAGACCGGGCAGGACCGGCTGGGTGCGCACCCCCGCCCGCCTACCACACCCCGGGCCGCCCCTTCCTCCCAGAGAGCCTTTTCTTGGTTGGGCCTCCAAGCTACACGAAAAGGCCACCCGGGGCAACAAGCGACCGTTCTGCCCGAACTCCGCGCCTGAGTTCCCCGGACATTTCAATTGTGTGGGAATTGTTTGGAGAGGTGGTGGTGGAGGGCGGCCCATGGGGCCCTAGGGGCGGTAGGAGGGCGGGTAGAGAAGCGGGGATCCGCTTGCATTTCTCCAGGTTCGAGGTTATTTCTCGGTCTGCAGCTCTGAAGGCTGGAGGGTCTGCCCGGGCCCCTCACCCCGGCCTCAGGAGATAATCTCTAGCGTTTTATTTTCCTTGGCAGGGAGCAACTTTTGGCGCAGACCGTACGCCCCATAAATTTCCACTCGGTAACGTCGTGTTGATCCGTGCACGGCGGCTGCGTACTGCCTGCGCCCGCAGCAGTTCAATTCAATTGACACGTATTGAGCTTCTCCTGCGCGCTTGGCGCGGCTCCGGGCGCGGGGGCAGTGAGAGGCTGGGGGGAGGTTCCGGCCTCCTGGGGAGCAGAGCCTCAAGGGCGAGCGGAGAAACCTCTGCGTGAAGCTGGCGGGAAGGATAGGGGAGGGGCTGCTGGCCTAAGAGCATCCCGCCCGCGAGCCTGGACGTCTTGCCAAAGGTGACCCCACTTGGCTGCTCGCTCCGGGGCTGCTATTGCTGGGGCGGGGGGTGGGGGCGGGGGGAGGAGGGTGAACGCCGGGAAGAGAGAGGTAGTCTCTTTCTGCCCAAGGACAAGATGGTGCAGACTCGATGAGACATCCTTCCGAAATGGAGGTGGCCTCTAAATCCACACGGAAAGAAACTTTGTATTTCTCCTGGAGTGTCCCCATGCCCCAAATAATCAAAATCACCTCAAGTTGATTACTAAGTCAAGGTCAGGGCCAACACCAGCTCAGTCTAGCAGATATTTCCCCTTATCAAAATGAAGACCTGACTACTGTAGCAGGGCTGGTGATTAGGTGAGATTTTATTCATTCTGTTTTCGTTCTCTCTCGGCACAGAGCTGTAAAAACAGCCCTGCTCAAAGCAGAAGTGAAACATCTTTACCGTTTGAAACCCGAAACTTGGGGCAGAATTAAATCTTCATGCTCCAGAGCTGCTTGTAACAACTGATGCAATAGAGGCGGACCCAGTGCCCACCAGAAAGTCGGCCTCCAGTGCCAGCATCCGGAGGGGAACGCTTCCAGGACCCGAGCCTGCAGAATGGAATGCACGCCTTTTTCTTCCTGGTCTTTCTGGGGGTGTATGTCGCTGAAAACTAATCCACACATTTTTTTAATCTCGGGTAACAAGCAGAAAGACACCTGGACTATTATGCTGTAAAGCCCTTTTTTTATATAAAGAAATTTTAGGGCCAGACATTAAAAGTTATTAGACTGAACGCACGCGCGCTACAGACACAGCTGGAGAAAAGACCTCTGGTTGTGTTGTAGCAACGTTGCCTTTTGAAGCGACTCCTTTTATTCACAATAAGACTAAAATAACCAGGAAGGCTGAAGTTAGGTATTGGGGGAGAAATGCACCGAACATGGATGGAGGCCACAGTACAGCTCTGGGCGGTGAAGCGAAGCTGGCCGGGGTGAGCGAGGAGAGCCGTGCCAGGCTCTTCCGGCTGGGTTAGGCCGCACCACGGAGGCCCTGGCTCGGTGCCCTGCACCTCCTCTCCCCTCTCCTTGCCCTCCCTACCTCTCCCCCCAGGCAGAAGCTTTTCCCAGAGTTCTGAGGCGCAAGTAACGGTCTAGAACTTTTGGGAAACCCAGGAACTGGGCAACAGCAAGGAGCCTCCCGGGGCTGATTACAAAGGACCTGTTTGTCTAAGTTTAAAAGTCCGGGAATGAAAATCAAGGCTGGGGTGGGGGTGGGGGGGTGGGAAGAGGGTTGTTGTTAACTCGAGGGGGCTTCTAGGAAGGCTGAGGGCAAGAAAAAAATCGACACTGGAGACAAACAGGCCAGTAAACTTGCCTGTGACAAAATTTGCACCAGTTGCCACCCAACTTCTTTTTTTCTTCTAGAGACTCTCACCTCCTGTGGGCTGCGGGGATCCGAGAGTGGCTGGGCCGTTTCTGAGGGAAACATTTTCCAAAGCCAAGGGACTGACGGCAAAAATCTTAGTGAGCAGTATGAAAATGTGCCGCTCCAAGGTCGGTACTTGGAACGAGCCAGACTCGCTAGGGCCACGTTAAGGAAGAGAGATGTGGCAGTCCGATTCAGTGCAGATCTCAGCCCCCCACACCCTCTGGGGCAGCTCTGTTCGCTACTATAGGCTTTCCATGAGTTGGAATCCGCAGCAAATGTTGTTTGCTTGCTTGCTCTGGTTTGAGAGGCATGGAGGAAGGGGAGATGTGACTCACCGGGAGTGAAAATGTGGGTTTCCCTCAAGCCATCCTAAAACCAGGGTTACACCTTGCAGGTCCTGAACCAGATTGGGGGGGGGGGTGGATTGCTGAAACGAAGAGAAGCAGAAAGCTCCAGAAGGACCATTCGAGCTGATGATCCCACTTGGGAAGGGGCTCCAGAAGCTGGGGGTGCCACGGGGGCTTGCAATCTGTGTGCCAGAGTTCAGGTCCTTTTCCTGGCTTCCCCCCTCCCCTCCACTCCTAAGAGCCCCTGGGGAGCTTACCCAGAGTCAAGCCACTATATGGGCCTGCCTGGAGGGAGGGGAGGGTTTCAATGAATGAGGGGAAGGAGGAGGCAGGGAGCGCCCAGGCTTCCTGCTGAGAAGGTGTGGCGTGAGACCAGGGCAGCCCGGAAGGGTCTTCACATATGCAAGTCTGGACTTCAGGCTCTGGGGCATGTTCTCGGTACTTGTTCTATATCTACTCAAGCTCTGTAACTCTCAAGCAAGCAGGTTGGGGCTTCTGAGAGCAGGCTTTGAGCTGGGTGGCCCCTTTCAGGCCAGAGTGGGTCACTCTGCGATTTACTAGGCCTCTGTCAACCCTGGGGAAAGGCAGCTGCGCTGTGCCAGCTCTCCGTTCTGAGATCTGCACCCCATGTTTGTGGGGTGAGTCCGGGGCTCCAGGAGACAGATGAGGCCATTGGCTTCGGGAGAGTTACACAGCCCTGGGAGCAGTTCCACTAGGCCCTAGAGGTTGCAGTGAGAGGTACCCCTAGCTGGGTGTGGAGGGTTGGTCTGGAAGATGTGTGTAGCATCTAAAGTCATTGTCTCAAAGCCCCAATGTCCTTGGGCTTATAACACTGCCTATTCGATGGCAGATAGTGTATGTGTTTTCTGTTATCTTACCGGAATTTTTACTCTAAGCAGCATAAAGCAACCTGTTACTGTCAACTATTTCTTTTTAACATTTGTTGCCATCATCATTCTCAAAACATTGTATTTCTACTTGAACCCTTGGTATCAGCTCATTTCTCCCCTCCCTCTAAAAATAGCAACAAAGTGACAACTCTCCAGCTGAGGGTCTTCTGGTTACTGTTACACAGCGGTTGAGACACTAACTGGCCCACCTCACCAATCACAGGTTCCCATGACCAACTTGGGGGTTTGAAAACTCTGGCAACATTGAAATGAAATTGCTTTCTAGGACTGAAGAAGGCAGGCATCTAGGCTCACCAGGTCCAAAAGAGAAGCCTGCCTTTTCTCTGTCCTGTCGAAGATGGCTGGGCAGCATTTAAGGGTGGGGGGCCTCAGAGGGCAGGCTTCACATCACACTCGGCCACCCATGCTGGGATTTTCAGGCCCCGGGTCGGTTAGTGTGGGCCTGAGCGTCGCCCACTGAGGCACTGGTGGGAGGACCTCGCAAGCCTGGGGGTAGGTGTCAGCCAAAGAACGGAAATATAGCCGGCTTCGGAGCTCCCCCTGGCCCCAGTTGAAAAGCCCTCTGAGCCTCGAGTTGGGCCGGATGCTTCTGCTGATAAACCAGGCCAACCCGGCCCACCCTGGCTGCTTATCCTGAGCATATTTCACCCGGCTCCGAGCAGTGAGTGGGGACCAGGGCGAAAGGGGGCGGGGAACCACCAACACAGACCTCCTGTCCAGCCATTTTGTATCCAGCTTCCTTCCTCTCCTGTGGAGGTTCTGCAGAGATGCGACATCCCCGACACCTTTCGCAACCCCCTGGGACTGGGGGACTTGAGGGGCTCTGCCAGCTCCTGGCCTTGCTCCTTGCTGGCGCAGTCCATGGAAATGGGGTGCTGGTCGACCTCTCAATACTTCTGAGGTCCCCACCAAGGAGAGAGATAGGGATCAGAGATAGCTGCTTGGGGAAGGTCACAGCGCAGGAGCAAAGCTTGGAGCTTGCATAGGGCTGGAGGGCTTAATCCACGACCCACTTTACCTGGTGCTGAGCCACTGTGTTCTGCCATGGTCACCACCACCACCACCCCTGCTTTCCCACCCCCGACTCGATCGAGTCTCCAGCGCCTTGGCGGCCCCCAGCTTCAAGTCATGAGGGAGGGGGAGGCGGGGGCGCTGGGTGGTTTGTGTTGCGAGGCCTGACAGAACCTTCTGTGTGAGGCGAGGGAGGAGGCTAATGCATAATGCACAGCGCCTGGAAGCCCGGCCATTAGCGGCCTGTCGGTGACACAGACAAACGACTGAGAAGGAGGAGATCCAGCTCGCTCTGGAGTTTAAATATACCAGCGTGGAGGGGAAACGCCATGATTTAAAAGTGTGTGTTTGCAGACACTCGCATATATTTTAATGATTTCCAGCAGGCCATGTGTCCCAGCCACGCATCCCCCCCCTCTCCAAAAGGAGGGTGTGTTTAGAGCAAAGGGTGGAGGAGACACACCAAGGCAGAGACCTCAACCAGAGACCCGCCATTCGCGTGGTCATCATTCCCCCCCACCGCCACCCAGATGAAGGGGAGAAGTAAACTGGGAAATCGAGGCCTAGGATAGCCGCAGGACTCCAAAGGCCAGCCTCAGAAATGTTTTCTGTTTCAAACTGGCAATCGGACCTTTCAGCAGAACTGGCCCCTCCACCCAGAGCTAGAAAGGCCTGCAGTAAGGAATATTCCCTGAGTCCCTGCGAGCACCCTTTTGAACCTTCTTTTTCCTCGGACCAACCACAGACCCTTCGCTTTTAACACACCAGTGTCTTTTAGCAATTAAGGCGAGAAGGGGGTGGGGATAAAGATAAGCCCCTTTTTTTTCTTCCTTTCCCCCCTCGCCATGCAAGTGTGAAAGATAAGATAACGCTAAGCTGGGGCAAAGCGGCTGCTTACAACCTCCCCTCAACGATTGGGATCGGTCACCCCTTATCGCGCAAAAATGCTCCTTTGGAAAACTGCATCAGAAAAAGGCGAGGGGAAAGCATTTTCATTTGGGAGTGACATTTAAAAGCCACTTCCCCTCCCACCAGCACCCCCCCCCCTCCGATCCGCGGGGCTCCCCAGGGAAGAGTCGCACCTCGACGTCAGGGCTTCAGGCTTTCTCGTGGGGGCAGGATTACTAGTGTAATTAGGCTGAATAAAACCAGGGATGCGTGATGAGGATTTATTCTGCAACCAATCTTCCGCTCGAGGTCGGGTTTGCCTTCTCCCAGTGACTGATCGATGCTGGCGTCTCACCCTCGCGCTCCGGTGTGGAAACTAAACAGGTAGTTCAATTTGGGAGGGTCATGTAACTGTGTCCACACGAAGTGACTGTGAATGTGAAAGCATAAGCAACTCTGCGGATTTTTACAGGCCTTCAGCACCGGACCACTGCCAGCCCCGCCGGACTCGTGGAGAGACGCTGGAAAGCCTTCCTCCGTGCTAGAAGGGCACCGAGGCCCCCGGAACATTGGTGTTGGTGCATGAACTGTTGTACTGGACCCCAGGTCCAGCTCGGCCGGGCCGCCTGCGAGTTCCCGGCGCCCTAGGGGCTAACCCAGACCACAGGCTTGCAGGCCGGTGACCCAAGTCGGACGGAGTCGCCTCTGGCCTCCTCCCCAGCCCAGGCTTGCACCGGGGCGCCCTGCACACACCTAGCCAGCTCCGGACCCGGCAGCCCGACCCCAAAGCCCGGGAGCCAGCCGCGGCCGGACTGTCCCCGGGGAGCTGAAACCGCCGAGCGGGGAAATCCCTCCCCTCGTCCTTCCCCGAAAAGCCTGGCCGCGGCGTAGGCGCCGAGCGAGCGGGCGGGCCGGCAGGCAGCCGCTGACAGCCGGGCCTCACGGAAGGCCCACACGCGTCCCATTAGTCAGCCGAGTTCCCCTCGGGCGAGCCGTCTGGCGCGGCCCCAAGGCCCGGCGCGCGCGGGGAGGGGGCGCAGGGCGGCGGGGGGCCGGGGGCGGGGGCTCTGCGGGGCCCTACTGGGTTCGGTTCCGCGTTCCTGGGCCCGCGGGTAAGCTGAGCCGGCGGGGCAGGCCGCTCCCAGGCTGGCGCCGGGGCGCCGAGCTGCGCTTCACGTGCCCGCCATATCAGCGGCGGCGACGGCGCGGGGGGGGGGGGAGCGGAGGGGGGCGCGCGTGACCGCTCCCGCGGGGTCTCGGCCCCCGCCTCCCCTTCTCCCGCTCCGGGCTGGGCTAGGACCACCCCACCGTCACTGTCCCCGCTGCGCTGTCTTCCCGCGCGAACGGAGCGCGGCGCTGCCAGACGCCGAGAGGCCCCTCGGGCGCCGCTTCCCGAGCGACGCGGCGGCGGCAGTCAAGGGAGGGTGCTCCTCGCGGCCGCCACGGGAACTTCCCGGCCGCCCCGCCGCCGCCGCCGCCGCAGTCACGGGGACCGGAAGCCCTCGCGCCGCCCCGAACGGCCTCCGCTGGCCCTCTGGGCTGTCCTAGACAGGGACTGGTAGCGCATCACCACAGCCGCCACCCCTCTCACTCCCTGACCCAGGCGGCTGCCCTCGCCGTGGGCCGCCCCCGTGACGCCCCGGGGACTCTGCACTAGGTCTGGGGAGACCTTCCTTCTTCTGCCACCGCCATCAGCGACCCGCCCCGCAGCTGGGGCAGGAGGGGCGCGGAGCCGCCGCTCCGGCCGGGCAGGAACACCTGCTCCCGAGCCCTGCAGCTGGGCTGGTGATGCCGGAGACGCTGCCTACTGTTGTGTGCGGAGATCGCCGAGGAGAAAATGGGGATGGATGCCAGGCGCCGGGGCAGGCGCAGCCGCACCCCGACCGTCCCCATCCCCTACGCCTTCCGGGCCATCAAGCCTTAAGTCTGCAAGCTGACTGGGGGCCCGGGTCTCCCTCCGAGAGTCTAGGCGCCACCCCCGCCCCTCCCCCTCCATCTGTCTTCTGGCCTTAGGTCGTTCACAAGATAGATGGGACAAAACCTGCTTTGGGCGCCCTCACAGTGGCCGCACCCGCTCCCCAAAGAGACACTCTAATCCCCCGAGTCCCCACTCTAAGGGGGTGGGGAGGGAGGAGGTCTAGGCGGCACTGGCAAGTGCCCCCATTCTGTAGGGTCTGGTACCCGGTGCGGACTTCGCGACTCTTCCAGAGGAGGGCCCAGGGACCCATCGCCGTCTCCTGGGCCGGAGGAGATCGGGCAGCGGCGCTGACCCGCGCGGCCTGCCCGGCCTCACCCCTCTCCCGCTGCCCTCCCCGACTCTCCTGGCCCTGGGCCCGGTCGAGGAAGGCGTTGTTTTGCCAGCGGGAGCCGAGCGAGTGCGCAGAGAAAAGCCTCCCTGCTCTAATGAGAGTGCACACAGCGCTGCAGCGAGGAAGATGATTACCCGGCGGGCGGGGTGCGGGAGGGGGGGCGCGGGCCCGGGCCGCGGGCGGCGTGTGCGGCGGCCCCGCGGGCCCGGAGTCCCCGCCTGTCTGGCTGCTAATCGCACGTTTTCTGCTGTTACGGAGGCAGGCGGGAGCCGGCGGCCGAGCCCAGCGCCGGCAACTCGGCGGGTGACACGGAAACATGGCGCAGCGCCCCTCCTCCGCCCGCCCTCCCCGCCTCCCGCCTCGCACTTCCTCCCGCCCGCGCGGCTTTTGCAGTTCTAATGCTCTGCTTTCGGCCCGGCACCATTACGCGAGCTGCAGCTTCTCTGCGCCCCGCGCGTCTCTTTCCCCTTTGTTTTCCGGGTCTATAGAAAACGTTTGCTTTTGTCCCGAGCTCTCGTTAAACCAAACTTGTGGTGGCAACGGAAGGCGGGGAGGGCGGGGAGGGGGAGCGCGGCGGCGGCCGGGGATTTTGGCAGCGGCAGCAGACCAGAGCGTGGTGGAAACTTCTCTCTCTGGGTTCCCCGCCACCCCGCCTTCCACAGCCCCCCCCTCCGCGCGCGCGCGCGCACACACACACACACACACACACACACACACACACACCAGCCAGCCAGCCTGCAGACGCTTCCCTCTTCTCCCCACCCCCTCCCCAGGCCTCCGCGCTCCAAGGAGGTCTGAGCCGCAGGGACGGGGACAGGGAGGGGGAGTGGGTAGGGTAGGCGTGGGTCAGCCCTGCGCTTTGGGGCACGGGGTGACCTCGCTCTTCGCAGACTGTTTGCCTCTCCCTCCCTTTCTCTCTTTTACCACTGGGGTTTTGTACGGGCCGATGGAGAAAGGAGAGAAAGTGTTGCTGGTGTGTAGTTTTTATTTTAAGGTTTTGGTGGAAATCCTCACTCCCAGATGCACAGCCCCATCTGCACAACCTCGGGCGAGGGCGGCGGGTTGCGCGGGAACTCCACCGGGGAGGAGGGGTTGGAAGCCAAGGCACAGAGGGCTACTTGGTCCGCACGTGAGGTGAGACGATGCTGCAGAGTGGGATCCCGAAGACCGGGTCCCTGATCCCAAAGACCACACACCTCCCATCCGGCAGCGGGGACGCGGGATCGCCCCCTGTGGCGTGCTCCCCAGTCCTGTGCGCCAGCCGAGGCTCGCCACAGCAGTGGGGCTGCTCAGGCGGCAATTTTTAAGCCTGCAATTAAGCAAGGCGTCGCCGTGTCCTTTGCTAGTGTCGATCCTGTCAGTCGCACATGGCCTTGGTGCTCCGCTCCGAGGCCCCGCGATTAGTCACAGGCTCGCTTCGCCCCTTCCCTAATCCGCTTCTGCAGGCAGCCTGGGGACGCGACCGACTTGGCGGCGCTGGCAGGGAGCCATGGCGCGCGGGGCGGGCAGCCTGGCCAGTGCCAGTCCCGCTGCGCCCGAGCTGGCTCCGGCCCCGGGGTGCGAGCTTGGCACCCCCTCCCCCTTCCCGCCCTCTGGCTGGGGCAGCAGCGCCCCTCCTCCTGCCGCCCCTCTCGCAGGCTTGCGAGATCTATTTGTGTGGTGTCATTTGCATAAAAATAGGACAAGTGTTTCAGTGCGTTCGAACGCGGGAGGCGAAATCCTCATTGATGTGTCTGTGTGGAGCCTTCGACTGTCGGAGCGGTTAGATTTAGGGTGTTTGTGTTGCCTTCTGCCTGAAATGAGAGGAAATCTTGCGCCAGGCCGTCTCCGGTCAGCCCCCGGGAGCATCCCCCTCCGTCCGTGCGGCCAGGAACGGTCCACTGCCTGGGCCCCCGCGCGCCGGGTCCACTGGGAGCAGGTTGAGGGCCAGGCGGGCGGCCCATTATGACTCATAAAACCGGGCGGCCTAATCACCAGCTGCCTACCAGTTACGTGTGGCGCTTCCAAATGCTCCCTTCGCTGGGCCCGGGCCTCTGGCGGGTTCGCCCCGACATGGCTCGAGCCGCCCAGTGGGGGCTAATCGAGTGGCCGCTCGTTCCCTTCGGCGGCCCGACTGACCCCAGGCTCTCCTGGCTTCTGCACTGCTTGCCAGCAACTCCTCAGCTTGGGCAAATAGCTGGGAGGGCGCCGGCCGCGCGGAGCCAGTAAATCAATCATTAACTCCCCAGCGAGGCCTGATGAAGAGGAAGAGCCACGTCCACAGCCCAGTCCGCGGGGCTAGCGCAACGCCCCCACCCTAGTTGGAGCGGTCCACGCGCTAGCAGACCGGGAGGGGGGTGCGGCGAGGGGCGGCAAGGAGGAGGTAGGTCCTGCCCGGGCCTTCGCATGCCCTCCTGAAGCTCTGAGTCCCTCAAACCAGCACTTCGCCTCGCTGGGCAGATCGAGTTCCAGCACGGGCCCCGGGCGGGCTGGAACACTAACGAGCTGTCCCCCGGCCTCGCGGCCTGCTCTCCCCTGGAGAGCCTGCTGCGCTTAGACCACTGCACGAATCCGGCTGGGTTCTTCCTGGCTCCGGTTTGCCAACTCAAACTGACCCTGGCCCGCGTTGCCCAGCGGCCCCCTTCCTCGCGGGGGGTTCAAAGACCCGCTGCGCCCTGGCTCCTTAGCGGCGCGTCGGAAACACAGATCAAAGTGCTTACGGGGAAGGAAACACACGCACACCCGGACCCGGGTTGGAGGAGGCCGAGTGGAGCCGGCTGTCAGCCGCCAGCCACCAGCCACGACCCGCTTCCCACACTCCCGGGAACGCGGCGACGCTGGCACGCGCGATTCGCTCCGCGGGGCTCAGCGCGGCCGGGCGGGGGGGGGGGGCGAGGGGGCGGGAAACGAGCCCGGGTTGCGTCAAGAGGCCGGGAGTCACAGAGTAGTCGCCGCTCCGCTCGGCGCTCCCGGGAGCCCCGAGGGCAGGCGGCGGCCCCCGCTCGGCCGGGCTGCCGCGATCTCCGAGCCCCGCCGCTCCCCACCAAGGCCCCGCGCGCGCCCGGCTGGACTCTAAGGCTGGGGGAGGTCGGAGTGGGGGGGGGCGCTGCTGAGATCCGCTTGTCAGTTCAAGGGCAGGACAGAAACTAGGCGAGCGGAGTCTTGTGAACAGGAAATTTCTCATTGACAAGGTGCTGCCCCTCCCCCACGCCCGGCTTCAAAACAAAACAAAAACCCAGCCCGAGCGGCGGCCACCTCCAGCCTCGCCGCCCGGGCCTGCGTCCCGCCGCCGCCTCGGGGACCCCCTAGCTTCCTCCTGGCCCCCGCGGGGGAGAGCTCGCCAGCCCCAGTCCAGAGCGCAGGCGGCGGCCGCGGCCAACAAACAGGCCCGGCAGGCGGGCTCGGCTCGGCCCCCGCGGAGGGCGCCCAGCTGCCACCCTCCAGGGCCTGGGCAGGGGCGCCGAGCCCCGGAGACTCCGCGCCCTCTGCAGTTGGAAAGCCTGTCGAGCGCGGCTCCGGCGGAGCTGCGGGAGGCCCCGAGGTCAGCGGCTCCCGAGAGAGGGCGGGGGCGGGGAAGCCGTCCGGCGCCGCCGACTGGGCGAATCCCACTGCAGGGACCCGCGAGGGCTGCGAGCTCGGCCTGGCAAAGTTCCTGGGGAAACTCCATGTTTTGAAACTCCGGCGGCATTGCTGGAGGTGGGGGGAGGGGAGCGCGCAGAGCGAGTGCAGGGGGCCGCCCGCCTCCGCCGAGGCACTCCAGGTGTGGAAGTGCGGCGCCCGCCCCCACCCCCAGCCCCAAAGGAGATCTGTGGGGCAGAGAGCACTGGTTCTCTTTTGTATAGACTCCCTTCTTCCCACCCCCACTCCAAGGGAAATTCACAGCCCCGGCTTTATAGAATTCAGCCCAGACACGAAGCCTGTCTTTTTAGGGACCCTGATATTCAGAGTAATTTCGTATTTGACACAGGTAAATACTTAGTACTTTCAGGTAAGGTCAAATGATTTATCATCTTAATTTATATTTCAATAGGCCTACAATTTAGAGATACGAAATGCCTCCTTATGAATCATTATGGTCTATTAGGGGAAGTAATGTATAAACAATACTATACACTTATGTTGACATTTAGATGGCTCCTCAATGGTTAAAAAAAGACATGAATGCCCTTGAAAAAATACACAATTTACAAGACCATCAGCAAAGCCATCAGGAGTAGAAAATCTTGGGATTCTTATTTAGCTATTTTGGAGGTGGGTTTTTTGTTTTTGTTTGTTTGTTAAGCCTCCCAGAACAGGCAGGTCTTTTAATCCCTATGGAGAAATTTACAAATTGCAGGCAAAACATCATTCTTCTCTCTCCCAGCTAGTGTCTTACCAGGAACCCAGGGAACCTCTGGAAATCTGTACAAAGTCCACCAGCAAAAGGGCCCCAGTGGGCTGCTTTGCCCATTTTTTGCATCTTGGTGGCACATCAGAGCTTCCCTGCTGGGGTCTGACCTTCCGGAGAGGCCTATGTCCATCCATCACCCAGCACACGGCCTCCCTCGACTTTGTCATCTTTCTTCCTCCACCTGCTACAATATTACCTTCAAAATGCCTCTGCCTGGTTGCAGTCTCCCTGGCCCCACACAGCCCCATGTACTCTTTATTGAATTACCTGTTATATTTACTCACCGGAAACACCTCCCATCTTTCCAGTGCCCCTTCCTGGACCACCCTCTCCCACCCACCCCCCACCCCCCACTCCCTATTTATCTGTTCCCCTATACGGCTGCACCTCGTGAAAAAGGTGCCTGCCAGGGCCACTTCCACCATGTTACCTTGTGTTTCACTTGGGAAAAGCAGCTAGTTTGGAAGTTGTTCACATGGGCCAGGATAAGGCCTTTCCATGCACCTTTGTTTGTCAAATGCCTAAGATTAGAAACAGCCGAAATGTCCAGCAATGGCTGCGATGGTGCAGCTGGAAAAAGGGATTTCCTGCTGCTCTTTTGGAAAATAACGATCTGTGCTTGTGCTCACATGGGCTAGACCCCAGGTCTATTGTTAAGGGTAAAACCAAGCCAAACCTCACCAAGGTGCAGACGGACCCACCCATGTGTGCTGTTTTTCCAATGCCCGTGAAAACCAAGCGTGGAGAGAGCTATAGTTACATTTGTGCATGCATCACATACGCCCCCCAACATCGGTGCTATTGCATAGCCCTCCCCAAGGTGCACATGTCCAGAGTATGGCCTCTGCTTCATTGCCATAAATAGGGACCATTGCACAAGCTGTTCTGTGCCTGCCCAGCGAAACCTATCCCTACCCCTCTGCTCCATTGTTTTCCATCAGTCCCAGGAGATGGGCCTCACCTTGGCCAAGACTCCTGGAATGTGACCGCATAAACACATCCTCACTGCTAACTCATTCCCCCAGCCCCCTTGCCCCCCACCCCTAAGCCCTTCACCAGGCATTTCCTTCTCTCCAGAGGGAGAGCAAACCGATCCTTTACACCTGTGCTGAACATCATGCCTGGCTACTTCCCAACGCACGTTGCAAAAAATGCAAATATCTGCGCAAGGGTAACATCCCCGCCAGAACCGGGCTACCTCCTGCACTCATTCCTAAGAACCAAACTCCCTGCCATCGAGTGCGAAGGGATGCTGACTGAAAGCGACTCTAGAGACAGGGTGGCCTCTGTGGCTTTCCCAGAAGGTAACTCTTTGCAGGAGCAGAAAGCTTCAGAGTTGTGAGGAACAGCTGATTGGTTCTCAATTGCTGGCCTTGCAGTGAGGAGCCCAGTGCCTAACCCACGAGGCCACTAGGGCTCTCCTTCGGGTGTCTTTAAAAAAAAAAAAAAAGTCAGTGGATGCCAAAAGTGTTGAGCCAAGCTCAGCTGCTCTTTCCATCGGTCTCCTAACGAGGTTAAAGCTCTCTCACGGCCATTGCGTCCATGCCGACTCCTAAGGACCCTAGAGGTCATGGTAGAATTGCCCCTACAAGTTTCCAAGACTAACTCTACAGGAGTAGAAAGTCTCATCTTTCTCTCCCAGCTGGTTGGTGGTTTCGAACTGCTGACCTTCCGGTTAACAGCCCTATGTGTAGCCACTATGCCGTCCTTGAGACCTAATACGAATGAAGACAATTTCACGGAATGAATCATAATCAGGGGGCAAGTCTTAGATCTACTGATACAATCCAGAGGACCAGATCCAATTTAAATTGGCTTCTGAGGAGATCCGCTATGCTAGTGAAATTCAAGGCTGAATGATCAGCTCAGTAGGTTAGGGCAACTATTTGAGGGCGATTCCAAGGTGTCATTTTGATTGGTTTTTGAAAAGGACATAAGATGGTCATGGGGGCTTATTAGGAAGAAGTTTTATGAACGTTGAAAACTGGGTGAGAAAAAGGCCAGGAAGATTTTGCACCGGCTCGTTTTTCCATCATGACACTGCAAGTGCCCGTTCTTCCAAGGAGCAAGTTCTAGGAGAATTTCAAAGGGAGGCCTTACCCAAGCCACCCTACAGCCCTGTTCTTCAGTCTGTTCCCCAAACTCAAAGGACATTTCAAAGGAACACGATTGAAGTCAAAGCATGCTCAGCTCTGCAGGGACAGTTAGGGAGATGGAACAGAGGGCCACAAACCTAAGTGGAGAAATGACGGTTTAACACTTTGATAGTTTTGTTTCAGACAGGCATCTTTTATTTCTTAGCAATACTTTCTGATGGACCCTCACCGATAGTCACCAATATTGGATGAAAATGAAGTGGATGAATGACTTCTAAATCAGTATTCTGTAACTTGGCCAGAGAAGGCCCCAAGTTCAAGAATGCAAAACAATTATTAGAAGTGGGTGCCAAAGGCCACGAGGGTGGGGGGGAGGTGCCTGGATCTGCAGCAGGATCCTCAAGTTCTGGTGAGAATGGAGACTGAAGAGAGTCCGCAAATGAGGTGTAGGTCCCTGGAGCCCTCCCTGTCTGCAGAGGCCGGTGGGAAGCCTGGGATGCAGGCCTGTGGAGCTTCAGAGAAGCCACGGGGCCTTTGCGAGCCTGCTGGTGGGGAGGTCTTGAAGGTCTTCTCTTTGCTAACACCGGGTTTCACCCCCAGGAGATGTGAGAGGAAAGGAGAAGGGAAACCCTACACCATAGCCCCCCTCCAGGGCTTTGACTATTACTAACCCTGTGACCCTTACTTGGTGGCAGAAGTCAAAGCAGCCTTTCTCTTTGAGACCCTCAGAAGGCTGAATTGCAAGATCTGGTCCCAACTGACTCTTGGGATGCTAAAGTTGTCTGGTTCAGGTCCTGCCTTCTAACCCCAACTGCATTATTACAATGCATTTGATAGCAAAGCCAAGCCTTCCAAGCAGGACGAGTTCCACAGCTCATACCGACCTCACAGCCGTCTGATCGCCACTTCTGACTCATGGAGAAGCCTACAGGACAGGGTAGAGATACAGGTAAGATTACAAGAGTAGAAAGCCTCGCCAGAGTGGCTGGTGGTTTCAAACTGCTGGCATTGTGGTTAGCAGCCCAATGCATAACCCACCTGGGCGTCTCAAAAAAGACACACTCACTGCCATTGAGTCGATGACCGTTCAGACGGACCCTGGAGGATAAGGCAGAACTGCCACTGTAGCTCTCCGAGACTGTAACTCTTTCCAAGAGTAGAAAGCCTGATCTTTTTCTCAAAGAGGGGCTATTGGTTTCAAACTGCTGACTTCGTGGTTAGCAGTCCAATGCCTCACCCACTACACCATCAGGGTTCCTACAGGATACAAGGGGGCTCTTATCTGAGGTGCTTCACTGTGTGTGTTTTTTTCCCTTCACTGTTTTCAGTTACTTTATTAGGTACACTTCCTGAGCCATCTCTTTGAACTCCCCAGGTAGCCCTGTGGATTAGCTGCTATTATTCTATAGCGGAGGAAACAGAGGCTTACAGTTGTCAACTCACACATATCAAAAGAAACAAACAAAGAACACCCCTGTCTAGCTGATGTAGCTGAATTTAGCGATCACAATTTTACCTGAATCCAAACCTAAGCTCTGACCTGTAGACCTGTATTTGCACATACACTGTTTCCCCCAACTCCAACCACTTTGGTGGTCCGTGCAAAAAGTCAATGCAGAATGACCATGGGACCCAGCAATTCCGCTCCCGGGTATAGGCCCCAAGACGGAAAAGCAGGGACTCCGGCTGATAGACGTCCACCAGTGTCATCACATCATTATCCAATGATCAAAAGGTAGAGCCAAACCAAATGTCCCTCAGCAGATGAATGGATAACCAAACTGGGAGCTAGCCGTACTTACCGCCATCAGATCGATGCCAACACACAGCGACCTAATAGGGCAGAGTGGAACTGTTCCTGTGGGTTTCTGAGACTGTAACTCTTTACAAGAGGTGAAAGCCTCGTTTTGCTCCTGCAGAGTGGCTGGTGGTTGGGAACCTCTGCCCCTTGCACTTAGCAGTGCAATGTGTAACCACTCCACATTGCGTTCAAACTTCTAACCTCATGGTTAGCAGCCCAATGCTTAACCCATCCAAGGGTCCATCCATGGAATAATATTCAGCCATGAAAAGAAGGGACGTGGTCTGACATGCTCTAAAGGGGATGCTTCCCGAAACGAGTCATCCGAGCGAAAGAAACCAGACACCAGAAGAGAAATATCACATGGTCCCATGTATAGGAAATACTTCCAAGAGGCAAATGCAGAGACATGGCGAGTAGTGTCGAGGTTACCAGGGGCTAAGGACCAGAGAATAAGGGGAAATGATTGCTTAATGGGGACAGAGTTTCTGTTGGAAGTGATGAAAAGCTTTGGAACTCTAACGTGGTGACAGTTACCCAACACAGTGCATGTGATTAAAGATACTGAGTCATCTGCTGAAACTTAAAGCAGCAAATTCGATATTATATGTAGTTTACCAAGGAAATCAACCCCCCACCAACAGACATGGTCTCCGGGATCAGATGCTGCTGCCTCTCTCCCTCAAAAGGTCAATTCTGACTCTTAGTGACCCTCGAAAATGGAGAGCGGCCTCGTGAGTTTCCGTGACTATAACTCTCTCATTTGTCCTGTTGTCAATCATAGGATTTTCTTTCTTTCTTTTTTTTTTTTTTTTTGTATCGGGCTCTTAGAGCTCTTATAACAATCCATGTATTCACTGTATCAAGCACATTTATACATATGTTGCCATCACCACTTTCTAAACATTTTGTTTCCGCTTGATTCCTTGGTATCCGCTGCTCATTTTCCCCCTCCTTCTCTCATCCTCATGAAACCTTCGGTACATTTTAAATTATTGCTGTTTTCGTCTCTTACACTGACCACTGTCTCCCTTCACCCACGTTTCTGTTGTTCTTCCTCTTGGGGCGGGTGTGTGTGTTTTAATAGGTCAATCATTGCAATCGGTTGCCTCTTTTCTCCCCCTTCTCCTTCCAGAGACTGCAGCTCTTTATGTGACTAGAAAGCCTCTTCTGTCTCCTTGCAGAGCAGGCTGGTGGTTTCAAACTGCTGATCTTGCAATTAGCAGTCCAACGCCTAACCCACGTTGCCATCCAGGATCCTGAGATGCTACCTAGCTTCTCCAATGGAGTCCTGGCAGCTTGCCAAGTGCAGTAAAAGCTGTAAAGGCGTCAGCTTCTTTCCGGGATCAGCAGGTCTCTGTTTCCATGGTTCGGCTGTGTGCACCCTGGGATCCAGAGAAGTTCTCATCAGCATACAGAGCCGTCTGCCTTCCAGGTAAAGCTTGAAATGGCACGGGGCAAAGTAGTTCTCCGGAAACATCATTCTCCAGCTGGGCTTATGATGTGTGGGTGCTCTACTCATGGGAGCCCTGGCAGCTGCTAACCTCGAGGGCAGCAGTTTAAAACCTTCACTCACTCAGAGGGAGAAAGAGGAGGCTTTTTACTCGGGTCAAAAGCCACAATCTTGGAAACCGACAGAGACAGTTAGTTCTCCGCTGCCCTGTAGGGTCCCTAGGCATCGTGATTAGCTTGATGGCGGTGAGACTAACACTCAATGATGGCACTGTCTGGGGCAAGAGAAAGCCACCTTGTCCTTTCACCCTGCCAGGCAACGTTGGTCCCTGGTCGGGGAGAGCTAGGTGGGGGTGGGGGGATGTATGAGGAGTCCAACTATTAGTCCTGCTGAAACGGAAGAGCTCATTAGATTCGGAGAGAAGAGGGTCATTAAGCTTTGTACAAGTCAACTTTTAGAATAGCAACACAAAACGACTGCCGTCGAGTCTACCCTGACTCACAGTGACCTTATGGGACAGGACAGCACTGCCCCTGTGAGGTCCCACAACTGTCACTTTTCATGGAAGTTGAAAGCCTCTTCTTTCTCCTGTGGAGTGGCTGGTGGTTTTGAACTGCTGGCTTTGTCGTTAACAGCCCAAGGTGTAATCCACTATGCCACCAGGGATCAGTAGAATAACAGCTAGAGGGCTGAGCCCCGGGAGCGTAGTGGTGGAGTGCGGGACTGCGGCCGACTGGCTTGGCGGTTCAAATCCAGCAGCAGCAAGGCTGGGCCTCCCACTCCTACCAGAGGGCAGTGATGCCTTAAAAAAAAAAAGGAATAACAGCTAGAATTTAAGGGTCTACTGAGCCCTGGTGGTGCTATGGGTTAAGTGCTGGCCTTTTAATCCCAAGGTCAGTGGTTCAAAGCCACCAGCCACTCTGGGAGAAAGAGGAGGCTGTCTACTCCTGGAAAGAGGTGCCATCTCAGAAACCCTAAGGAGTCACTCTCTGTGCCATAGGGTCTCCATGCCTTGGAATGCGCTCCATGGCGGGGGGCGGGGTAGGTTTGGGGGTACTATCATTCCTGTTGTTGCTGATGAGGAAACAAAAGCTTCAGAGGATAATGAACTTGCCTGGGCAATCGTGGTTACTTGGTAAAGGAACCAGGATTTGAACTCCAACTTGATACCAGAGTGTCAGTGTCCCGCTGTTAATGGTGGGATGATGGATGACCACTAAATCCTTGATGTTCCCAGGACCCTGTGGTTAATCTGCTTGGGGCCTCTGTCCAATGCCATAGGCTCCTCAAAATTGAGTCCTTCATGCAGAGCTGAAGAAAGTGCCTCCCCAACCGGCAGACAAATGTTAGCGCCTGAGGAAATGAAGGCCGGGAATTTGTTCCGCAGGCCCCCTGAGAGATCTTGTTCCTCTGTCGCTTGCCATGGCATGGACCCACCAAAGCTTCTAGGGTGATCCCCACGACCGAGGGTGGTCATCATGGTCTGCCCTCTCTGACAAAGCGGGCTGGTCACTCTCTGCCGGCCCTCAGCAGGTCAATGCCAGCCGAGGGCGGGCCCTTTCTGACCCACTGGCTGGCATGGGAGCGTCAAGCAGGGAAGATCAATCTCCAAGATAATTTAGCTTCTGTCTTTCCTCGAACCAGCCATTGTACTCTGCTCTCGGTCTGCCGACGATGATTAATGCATCGCCGAGTACTTCTCTCTTCAGCTTCTCCCTGGCTTTGGGGTTTATTTTACAACCGTTGCCAGAATTTCTCCTCCGGAGAGAGTAAATACTCGCCGCCCCGCTGGCCGAGCCGGCAGATCACGTGGGGCCACGCCTGCGGGGGGGGGGGGGGGGGGAAACCCGCGCCTGGTTAGGGCTGCATGTAAAGCCAAGACCGCGGCCAGCAACCCAGGGCTGCTCCTTCCATTCGTCTGAAAACACCCCAAAATCCAGGGTGGTAGGGAAGGCAATTAATAAGCTCATACTGTCTAGTCCTCATTTGTAATTATATATTATCATTTTTCTCCCGACTTTGTTCCAATAATGATTTAAGGCCGCTTCCAAAGATACACAAACCCGGCAAAGATAAATAGAAGAAGCGGGGCATGAATTATAATGCAGCGCCCGCTCCCAACATCTTTGCCCCGTTCCACATGATAGAGCTGAATTCATAACGCCGTTCAAGAAATGAGGTAATTCAGCTCTTGGGTTGGCAACACTAAGCCTCTTTGTCAACCGAGGGGGTGGTACGCAGGCAGGAAAGGAAACAACCAAGGAGGGGACAAGAGATCCGACTTCAAAGGTTGGCTTCCTTGGTGTGTGGCCTTGGGCAAGTCACTGGCCCTCTCTCTGGCCTCTGAACTGCTCAAATGTCTCTGTGCCTCCTCCTGCCTCCCGATCCGGCTGACTTCACAGCACAAGCCCTCGAAACGCTCAAAACCCGAACTCCCTGCCATCCAGGGATGTTTCCTCAGCCTCACGCCTAGCCACCCTGCCGGACCTGGTCCAAATACCCCGGGGGAGTTTCCAAGGCTGGAACTCTACCCGAGTCGAAAACTTCCCCCGGCTCCTGCAGTCACTGGTCGGTTCAAACTCCTGACTTCAAGGTGCGCCATTGGGTGTCTCCTAGGAATGACGAGCCTCAGAGAAATGGGTTCCAGGGCAGGACACTTGAATCTGTGTGCCACATCCTCTTTCGCTCATAAACACACACACTCTCTCTCTCTCTCTCTCTCTCTCTCACACACACACACACACACACCCCTTCCACCACAGAGACAAGGGAACTGGAATTGTTCCTTCCCCCAATGCAGGGTCTCCTCCCTCAATCTTTCCGGAGGGAGGAGGGGAAGCATTTAAAGTTTCCCTTTGGTAGGCTAGGAGGCAGTCCCTTCTCCCTTCACACCTCCTTCACCCCCGCCAACTGGCCGGGCAGCCTGAGCTACTTCCTTTGCTCCTTGTGGAGCTGCGAAGTTCTCAGACCCTGGCCCTAATCTCCAGAGCCAGTCTTTTTTTTTTTTTTCTTTTTCTGGGGGCATCACTGCTCTCCGGCGGTGGGAGTAGGAGGCCCAGCCCCACTGCTGGAATTGAACCTCCGTCCCAGTGGGCCGCAGTCCCGCGCACAACCACGACGCCACCGGGGCTCAGCCCCAGAGCCAGTCTTATGAAGCCCACCCCTTCCCTCCTAAGCACCAAACCAAACCAAATTCACTGCCATCAAGTCAAGGCCGACTCATGGAGACCTTATAGGGCAACGTAGCACTCTGTCCTCTCCTGACCTGGAAACATTTCAGGAAAAGTTTTGGGAAGTCCTAATCGGAGCTGCCTGGCTAATAAACCTCCCACGCAGTCACCACCCATCTGTGGTCTGTTTGGTAGCGGCATGTATGTTGCTCCCATGCTAAACAGGTCTCAGCGGAGCTTCCTAAGGCAGACTAGGTAGAAAGGTGCGGTCATCGATTTCTCAAAATCAGCCCGAAGGAGCCCAGCAGTCAGACCCCAACACCACCTCTACCAAACAGAATGGGCTAGATGAAACCTTGGAGTCGGAGCAGGCGGGCAGGGGCGGTGTTTCCAGCAATCGCTTTAGTAAGCATTGAGTTTGGGTGCTTGCTGCAAGACTCAAGAGTGGGAGGGAGGCCTGGTTAGGCATTGGGCTCCTAGCTGCACGGTCAGCAGTTCTAAACCAGCAGCCACTCCACAGGAGCAAGGTGAGGCTTTCCGCTGCTATCAAGAGTTAGTCTCAGAAAATCATGGGGTGGCAGTTGTGCCCCATCCTCTAGGGCCCCCATGGCCGAGTCACCACCAGCTCCTTGACTGTGAGTGAATACCCCCTGGTAGTCCGGGACCACCATTTTCTTTATACACTCCATGCCCCGCCCCCCTCCGCCATAGGCATTTAGGCTGTGTCTTTTTTCTTGCTGTGGTGGCACTGTCAGGACTGTAGGCGTACTCTCATGCTTTGCTCCTTCTTTCTTGAGGGTCCAGTAGAGAGACTGCCGAGTGAGGCGGTATTTCTAAAAGTGGGAAAATGGTCGGAAGACTAATTTGTACAACAGCAGTGCATGCAGCAACATAGGTAAAGCCCGCCAAGTAAACGTTACACAAAACAACTCAGACTTGCACAATGAGACGAGTCCTTTTAGACTGAGGAGTAAAGGCACGGTCAGAAGTCAAGCCAGGGGTTCCCCTTGGAGGAGTCAGGTTCATGGGCATGCTGGGGGCTGGGCAGGCGGGGGGGGGGGCATGGTTGGTCTTCTGCATCTTGATGTCAGTGCTTGCTGTATGGATCTGTGCTGTGTGGAAAAAGCTGTGTCAAGCTGTGTGTCTCTTGATATACTTGTCTGAGTGTGTGCCGCACATGCAGAACATGGTAACAACATGAAAAATGAGAATACAATCTTAAAACACACAAACAACAGAAAAGGAAGACTTTGGCCAGACCTGCAGGCTTCGGAGCAGGAGAACTCACTGCAGGAGAGCATGGCTGTTCCAGGTCAAGTGCTGAGCAGGCCAACAGGCAGAACATTCTAGAAGAACACTAGAGACGGAGCAAATTAAAAAAAAAAACAAAACTTAACTGCCATGGAGTCATTCCGACTCATAGCGACCCCATCGGACAGGGTAGAACTGCTCCTGCAGGATTCTGAGACCGTTTCTCTTATCAGAAGTAGAAAGCCTCATCTTTCACCCATGGAGCTGTTGGTGGATTTGAACTGCTGACATTGAGGTTATTAGCCCAACAGCAAGTCCTGAATATCACCGATAACTTTTGCTTTCAGCCCCATACTGCGGGTCTGCCAGGCCTTCACCTTGGCTCCAGGAATTCCCATAACTGGCCTTAACCCTAGTCCCTCCCCAGCACCCATGCCTGCTCTTCTTCAGCCCCACCCTTTTCCTTCCCCCACCCCATACCTGCTGCTTCTCCAGGTTCCCAACCATCTCCTGAGTGATGCAATCCACGAACCTCCCTAGCACCCTCCTTTCCCCAACCTGACCCACTGCAAAACTGTTCGTTTTTTCTTTGCACTACAAAGCCCTAGGGACTACCCATTCTGTCCAGGTTGAGCACCCTGACCTCCTAACCTTCTGCCACCCCTGTCCCTCGGCCACCCATTTCTCACACCGCTGCCAACAGCAGCAACAATTACCGATCACCACGACTCCCGAGGGGTATGCCTGGCACTTCCGTGGGCACTTGGCCTGCCCCGGTGGACAGAACAGAGGCCTGTGCTCCAGGCGCTTACATTTCACAGGAGAAAGACCAAGCATTCAAAACCAAGGACACAGGTTCTCAAAATCACCTGAGATGGCAGAAGGTGACAGGTGACACAGAAACAAACCTGGATGCATCAGGAAGTGAGGGTGTGGGGACAAGTATGTAGGACTCAGGCTGAGCCCCGGTGGCGTAGTGGTTGTGCTCGGGACTGCGGCCCACTGGGACGGAGGTTCAATTCCAGCAGTGGGGCTGGCCTCCTACTCCCACCACCGGAGAGCAGTGATGCCCCCCCCCCAAAAAAAAAAAGTATGTAGGACTCAGGGTAGGTGGTGGGATTCAGGGTTGGGCTCTGAAGAGGAAGGAATGAACCAAGTGGAATTCTGGGAGAAAATGTAGCCAGCAGAGACAAGAGCCTAGTACCATGGCTTTATGGAGGGAAGGACCCTGCTGTGTCTAAGGGACAATAAGGAGTCCCAAGTGGCCAGGGAGGGCCTATCCCTGGGGCCTTTGTTCCATGTTTTCTCTTTCCCTGCTTCTTTCCAGATCAGAACATCCGCAGGACCTGGCTCAGTTCCACCTTCTCTCCATGCCCTTTGCCTGACCTTCCAGAACTCAATTCAACCGCCACCTCCTCCAAAGCCTCCTTCCCAGGGTCTCACCCGCCCCCTTCCCTCCCCACAAGCCTCCCAGGCTTCTGCAGGCTAGCTAGCATTACCACCAGAAAGGATTCTTTGGGTTCACCACTTCTTTACTGGGTGCTTCCTCTGGACGAGACACCATTGGGGCTGCCAGGGTGCCAAGGAGAACAGGCTTGACAAGGTCCCTATCCCAGGGGAGGCCAATCATAAGTGAAGACAAATAAAGACGATAAGTTCAGATAATGATAGGTGCTACAAAAAAAGATAAAAGAGGATGGCGGCGCGATGTGGTGGAGTGTGGTGGGAGGCGGCATTGGGTATGAGGGTGAGCGAGGCCTCTTTCTATAAATGAGGTCTGCGCTGAGGAGGAACCAGTTTGAGGGAGATGAGAGATGAGAGTGCCAGGCATAGGGCTGGAGGGAGGAGTAGCCTTGAGCTATTTGGGGAAGAGAAAGCGACCCTGGATACCTGGGTCTCACAGAGCTCCCAGCCCCCTAGCAGTCTCCGTGCAATTGCATCCCTTCATGCTCACTACATGTGGGGAGAGAACCGCCTTGATTTCATGTCTGCCCATCTGTTAACCCCATTTGCTCCATGAACTCTTTTCAGTCTTCTCTAACCCTCCAGGAATGTTCTTTACCCTTAGCCACAATTCTAGAGCCACCAGTGGAAGTCCTGCGATGGCCCACCCATGAGGCAAACACCTTAGCCCCTTGTGTCTCTGCCCATTTTTATAGGAGTGCATGCAGCAGAGTCCCACAGGGGGCCTGAAAATCTGGTCCAACCGTCAGTTTACAAGTAGGAAAATGAGATCTAGATGTTGGAAAGTTGCTGGGCCACACAAGCCACCTGATCCATGAGGGAGTTGGGCCTAGGAGGTCCTTTCTCTTGGCTTCTTATATTCTTTTAAGGTCAACCACAATGTTAGTGGCTTTGAAGACCGTAAGTCTACTACGGCAGGGCCCTGGCAGGGGGACTGAAATGGTGTGGGAGCCACATCCGATGTCTTCCAACACCATGAAGAAGGTGAATCTATCCCCACATCTCCTCAAGGCTGATGCCGATGAGTCAGAGGTCAGATATGCCACCACCCTCCAAAGTTCTTTCTCCTATTCTGCTGCCAAGCCTTCCTCCCACTCCAACTCTCTGTTGGGTTTGAAAATCCATTGCAATGACCACACAGAACTCACAGAACACACTCACAACTACAGAGGTTTATTAGGAACGCTAACAAGTTACAAGTCAGGATAAGAAACATTAAGGATATAGTTCTTTTGTCAACAGTATTTTCTTCATAGCTCTGCCTGCTGAAAGGCATGCCTCTCTAAAATCTTTTTGGTTTGGGGGTTTTTTTTTTAATCATTTTATTGGGGGATCATACAACTCACCGTGATCCATACATTCATGCATTGTGTGAAGCACATTTGTACATTCGTTGCCATCATCATTCTCAAAACATTTTCTTTTTACTTGAGCCTCTCTGTGGTTTTTAGTCTCGTAGCCACACAGCCCCCTTAGTCTCTGAGCTGCTCAGGTAAGTTTTACAAAGCCCCTATAGTGCTAATAAATGCCTAAAGGGTACCTCACTGGGCAAGCCAACCTCTTGCCCCAATGCGCTCAACTGCAGACCTTGCAGGAGCTGGGAAACCTACCACTCTGTTTTATGGTCTCTGCTGCTGCCGCCCCTCTTCTCCATACAGGGATTGGACATGCCCTGCTCCATAGCTCTTCCTTCTTGGTGATCCTGGAACTCTCTACTCCTGCCTTTAAGGTATAGCCCTTGAAACAGCAAAACTGACTTAATGCCGAATTAGCTCCCCATATACCTTGTTTGCCTGTTTCCACCTCGTCATCTGGGCGAGTTACCTAGGTGGCTAGCCAAGTCCTGGCCAGTAATACACTACAACACCTAGGATTGAACGCTCATGCTCGCTCTGACTGCAGGGGACTTCCTTGTCTCTTCCTGCTTCTAGCCCCTGCATTTTCCTTCGCTGTCCTTGGCTACATCTACAAGTATCTTCATGTGGCATCTGACTTCCTCTGTGTATGCGTGCATGCGTCTCTCTGGATCTTTCTGCTGGATGCCACCTTGAAGGGATTAGAGTTGGAAACCTCCCTGTGCCGGCATGACCTCATGAACACAACCACAGATTGAGCCCATCTCAATCCATAACCCCAAAGTGACCCGTTTCTCTAGGTTCCTCGTGGGCAGGAGCTTGTGTATTTCAATGACATGTTGTTGTCTTCAATTTTGTGGCTCCTCCCTCCCGGTCTCCAAAACACAAACCAAGCACATCGCTGTGGAGTCCTTCCCGAGTCCTAGTGACCCCACAGGACAGAGTCGAACGGTCTCTGACACATTCCCTCTGGACAGGAACAGAAAGCTTCGTCTTTCTGCAGCAGAGCACCGGGTGGTTTTGAATGGCTGACTCTGTGGTTAGCTGCCCGAGGTGTAACCCATTATGCCACCAGAGCTCCTGACTTCCAACTGCCCCGAAGCAGGCACTTTGCCCCATGCCCGGAGGACCACACAAACCGCTGCCCGGGCGTTCCCTGTGCGCGTCCTCAGGCCTGGGGCTGGATGTTCTCAGTAACCTTTGCTGTCTAGTCCCAGCATGCAACCCCCCGTCACCCCCAGGCCAGCCAAGCGAGGGCCTGGAGTGAATCAGAGCGTGCTTGCTTAACAGGCCCAAGGTTGGGGCAAAGCCCAGTGTCACACGGAACCGCCCCAGGCCTGACTGACCAGCCAGACCGTTTGGAAAACATGTTCTGGTTTAGCAGAACTTCTCAGGTCGGCAGGAGCTCTTGGCTACAGCACACTAGTTCTCACATCTGACCTCATTCCTCGGCCCTGAGGCCACTCTGAGGCCTACGAGTTTGGGACCCTTGCTGAACTTCCATGCTCGAGGTTTATGGACATCTACAAGGGATCAAGCAGAGACTTAAAGGTGGGGCATAAAGATCAGAAGCCCCCATTCAATCTCCGTCCTTCAACCCCTGGTTTATTTCTTTTCCTGGTCGATACGACTTTTCCTGGGGCTATCATATGTAGCCTGCCACTAAGCCATGTGTGCAGCCAAGCGAGGTGAAAGGGGAGGTGGGGGCGTGTTCCAGGGATCCTTCACCAGAACATGTGGGATGGTGCTGCATTTAGGGTCAGTGTGAGGGCTCTAAGAAGCCCCGGTGGCGTAATAGTTCCAAGTTGAACTTCAAACCTCAAGGTCAGCAGTTCGAAACCCCCATGGGAGAAAGATGAGGCTAGCTACTCCCATAAAGAGTTGCCATCTTGGAAACCTAAAGGGGGCAGCTCCACTCTGTCCTATAGGGTCGCAGTGAGTCAGTCAACTTGTTGTGAGTGAGTGTGACTGTGGATGAAGGCTGTGGCCTCCTGGGTTAATGTGCTCAGCTGCTAACCATGATTTTCCCAGAAGTGCCTTGGAAGAAAGATCTGACAACCAACTTGTGAAAGAGCACAGCCACTGACCGCCCTATGGAACACCACTGTCTGTATCTCTGACACATGACATCCCTATGAGTTGGCATCAACTGGATGACAATGGGTTCAAGGAGGGCTACAGTCTTGGAAGAAGTGCGGCCAGACGGTTCCTCGGAAGTGAGGCTGGTGAGACTTCGTCAGCAGCATGGCAACAGGAGACCCGTTCCTGGAGGAGGGCACGCTTGGTAGAGTAAAGGGGCAAGGAGAAAAGCGGAACCCTCAGTGAGATGGAGTGCTCCAGTGGCTACAACGATGGGTTCAAGCCTAGAAACAATTGTGAGGATGTCACAGGACCAGGCGATGTTTCATTATATTGTGCGTGGGGTCACTATGGATCCGAACTGACCTGGTGGTGCCTGACAACAACTGCGAAAATGCCTCCAATTACCAAGGCTGATCGCTTCAAGGCAGAGGTGAGCCATGCTTCCCCGCTCATCTTTCCTAATCCCATTCCGACACCAAGTGTTCCTCCCATGGCACTCTGCTGTCCCTGCGCTCTACTTTTCTACTAGGCACTATAAGCCATTGCAGTGGCCACACAGAACTCACAGAGGATGCTCGTGGTTATGGGATTTATTAGGGAAGTGAACAGGTACCAATTCAAGTGAGAAATGCCCAGGAAGGGTTCTTCAGTCAACATAGTGTCTTTTCTGCTGTGTCCAAAGGTAGGTCTCTCTCTGGCGCTCAGCCTCTTGGCCTGGCCTCTGTCCTGCTAGGGCCATGTTACAAAGCTCTTTTAGGGTTACCAATAAATGTCCAAAGGGCATGCTACTCTCCTATAAGCATCAACCTGAAGGCTCTTAGCTCCAGCTCCAGGACTCAACAAACTTACCACCCCCAATTAAGTGTCCAGAGGCACCCTATTCCACAAGCCAGGCTCCTGCTCCAAAGCACCCAGCTCTACTGGCTCTGTGGGTTGGGAAGTCCATCTCTCTGTTTCATGCTCTGGCTCCTGGTTCTGCTACTGCTGCTCCTCCTGCCACTCCTCTAAAGTCAAAGTTTCCTCCTAGATCATGAAGGTACAATAGGCAGGGATCTTGGGGTCCAAAGGAGATGTTCCACTCCTGGCTCTTCCCCCTTCCTGCTTCTGAGATGACAGATTTTATATCCAGCAGGATGGCAATCACCATTAACTCTGTTCACAATCCACTCAAAAGTGAATATAATTCAATCAGCATTTTCCACCACCTTTTTACCCACACCCATTAGGTAAACAAAGGCCCCTTGTTGGGAATAACAAAAGCTCTGACTAGAAGGCCTCTTGGTGTAGCAAGGTCAGCATTTGAAACCACTAGCAGTCCCTCTGGAGAAAGCTGGGGTTTTCTACTCCCTTCAAAAGTTACAGCCTCTTATAACCTCCTCTCTGGGGCATGGGCAACAGGAAAGTGAGTGAAGGGACACATTGGACAGTATATGATATGAAATAGCAATTTGTAAATTATTAAAGGTTCATGGGGGGAAGGCAGGAAGAGAAATAAGGGGAGCTGGTACTGGGGGCCTAAGTGGAGGGAGGATGTTTTGAGAGTGATGATGGCAACAAGTGTGCAAATGAGGTCTGCATACAATTGATGTATGTATGGATCGTGAGGGGAGGTGTATGAGTACCCAATAAAATGATTCATTTTTTTTAAAATGGGGGTGGGAGAGGAGGTTTATTTTTTTTAAGAGGAGCTTATTCCAAGGGCTCAAGTGGAAAATGTTTGAAAATGAATGTGGCAACATGTGTGCAAATGTGCTTGCTACAGATGATGTATTGAATGTTATAATAGTTGTAAGAACCCCCAATAAAGTTATTTTTTTTAAGTGTTACAGTGCTCGCTTCGGCAGCACATATACTAAAATTGGAACGATACAGAGAAGATTAGCATGGCCCCTGCACAAGGATAACACGCAAATTCGTGAAGCGTTCCATATTAAAAAAAAAAAATTAGGGCTGAGCCCCAGTGGCGTAGTGGTTGTGCGTGGGACTGCGGCCCACTGGGACGGAGGTTCAATTCCAGCAGTGGGGCTGGGCCTCCTACTCCCACCACCGGAGAGCAATGATGCCCCCCCCAAAAAAAAAAATTAAAATAATAAAAAAAAGTGTTTCAGCCTCGGAAGCTCACTGGGCAGTTCTACCCTGTCCTACAGCATCACAATGGGTCAACATAGACTCAATGGCAGTGAGCAAGTTCTGAGTATGGCCTGAAGAGCCATATTAGAGAGTCCACCACATTGCAGCTACCGTCTGAGAAGCTGGATCATGTGGAGAGCAAGCAGGCATCAGGATTGGAGGCAGGCTCGTTATCATATGACGTGCAGATGATTCAGCTTTGCCAGCTGAAAGCCTTGAGGACTCTGAAGCACTTCCTGATGAAAAGGAAAGTCTGCAGAATGGAAGCCACTGCAACACAAAGACAACGCAACTCCTCCCAACTGGAGGAGCTCCCGTCAACACCCATGGAAGCAGTAGTCAAGAAATCGCGTGGTCGAACACACTGGACAAATCTACTGCAAGACCTCCTTAAAGTATATCTATTCGTTTTTTTGTCCTTAAAGTATTTAAAGGGTAAAGATCTCACTTTAAGGATTATGGCAGGCTTGATTCAAGCCATTGAATTTTCAATTGCCTCCTGTGGCACAATGAAATTTCTTCCTATGGCTCGTCTCCCAACTTCTCTGAGGAGTCCTGGGGGCATATAGTGGCTATACATTGCACTACTGCCTGTAAGGTCAGCAGTTCGAAACCACCTGCCACTCCTCAGGAGAAAGACAAGGTTTTGTACTCCCATAAACAGTTTTAGTCTCAGAAATACATAAGGGCAGTTCTGTCCTATCCTATAAGCTCTCTATAAGTTGGTATCAACTCAATGGCAGTGAAAGAGAGACCCATTTTCTCTATAACCCTCACCAAATAATTGGGTGTCCTTATGAAAATAGGGCATGTGAAACACTGAGCGAGGATTAGTCAATTTGCTACTGGCTATAAGAATCAGGCATGTCTGAAACAGACGGGGCCATCAAGAAAGAAGGTCCATAAGCACAGCATGATCAAAATCCTCGTCTCATGTGGCAGGGGTAGATGCTGAGGTAAGGAGACCATGAGACAGAGCAGAGGAGCCATGCCAGGACCATAAGCTTGTGAAACAGAGCAGGAGGCTGGCTTCCTGGCTCATGGAGACGAGAGGCCAAGGAACCATGTGGCTAAGAAGTCGAGGACCAGAGAGAAAGAGAGAGAGAGAGAGATTGATTTGGGTGGTGGCTGAGAAGCGGTATTGCTATAGACCAATGACTACATCCTTAACGTTTTCTGACCCTGGCTCTGATTGCCTGTTAACTTCCCTAATAAACCCCCTGAACTGCAAGTGTTGTCTGTGAGTTCTGCGTGGAACGGCACTGGGCTGCTGAGCCGTGCTGGGAAGTAGAGTGCCTTGTGGCGATCAGCCTCGGGCTGGTGTGATGTAGGCCTCTCCCGTGTGTACCCAGAGGAAGTCAGATGCAGCTGCCACTCAAGTCTCTCACCTCCTACGCAACATGGAAGCTGACGGTGAGTACGAAGGGCCAACTAAGAACTGATGCCTGTGAATTATGATGTTGGCAAAGAATGCTGAATGTACCATGGACTGCCCAGAGACGGGGCAGAACTGCCTTGTTGGAAGTAGAGCCAGAACTGAAATGTTTCTTTGCAAGGATATGGAAACTTTGTCTCGTGTACTTCGGGCATGTTGTCTGGAGAGACTAGTTCCTGGAGAAGAACATCATAGTTGGTAAAGTGGTGGGACGGGGGGTGGGCAGGGGGGAGACCCACAAGGAGAAGGATGGACACAGGGGCTGCAGTCATGGGCTCCGGCATCACAATTGTGCGCGTGGTGCAGGACCGGGCATTGTCCCATCCTGTTGGGCATGGGATCGTTAGGAGTCGGCACCGCCGTGAGAGGCATCTTACAGCAGACAGTCAGGCTGGGCCTTCTCCCTCTTGGTTCACGGTGGGGTGCCGGGTGGGGTGAAAGTGGGGCTGCCCTGAGAAGGGGAGGCTGAGAGGCTGGCCGTTGTTTTCCCCCGATTGCTGCCGACCCAGCGACCCGAGTACGATCCGGTCCGTGCGTGGGCGCTCCCAGCAACATGGCTGCTCTTCCAACTCCCACAGACCCTGATCCAACTGCTCCGCCTGGATGCCGGTTCGTCCTCCCTTCCACACTTCTCTCTGTTTCTCCAGGGGAAGCCGTATCTCTGGCTGTCTTTCTTCAATGTATTTGGCCCAGGAGCAAAGCTGGGAGGAGATGCAGGCTAGAGTGGGGAACCGTTTCCTGGAGAGAGAGAAAGCGCACAGACGTGTGCATGTGTGTGTGCGCGTGTTTGTGCGCGCGCGTGGCTTCTGAGCAGAGAAGGGAAAGAATAGAGAGCAGGATCCTTTCTTGTCTGTCAGCCTCACCATTCCCCCAGCCCTCGGCTGATTCGTTCTCAAAAGCCCCGTGTCTTTGGCGAGGCAGGCTGCCCTGGAGACGGATGTGCTGAGGGCAGGGCGGGGCCCTCCAGGTATACGAGAAAGTGCTAGAGAATCTGGGTAGGGAACAATGTCAGGACTCCTGGTGGGCTCGCTCTCCCACTGGGATTTGAGAATTTGGTGGGTTTGTTGAGGTAGGGGCTTAAGGTGTCTAAATGAAGTCTATTCTATAAACAGATAATAAACACATGGTTACACCCTGGGCTGCTAAGCACAAGATCAGCAGTTCGAAACTACCAGGTGCTCCTTGGGAGGAAAAAACAGGACTTTCTACTCCCATCAGGAGCTACAGTCTCAAAAAAAGAGCTACAGTCTCAGAAACCTAGAGGGCAGTTAGTGGGACCCTGTGCTGTAGGGCTGCTGAGTCGGCGTCGACTCAATGACTGTGAATTTGAGGGAGTTTCTATAAATCCAAAGCAGCATTGGTGGCATTGTGGTTACGCGTTAAGCTGTAAACTGAAGGGTCCTCACTCAGAACCTGCCAGCAGCTCGAAGGGAGAGAGATGAGACTGGCTGCTCCATTCCCTACTTCCAGTCTCAGAAACGCAGTTCTGCCCTGCCCTATGGGATCACTGCAAGTCCGAACCAGCCCCATGGCAGGGGGCTTATGTCTAAGTCTGGCCCCCCATCTCTCAGCAGATTGGACTGTTCATGAGGCTGAGATCGACAGCTCATCAAGGTCACCCAGGTTGGATCGCTGTCAGCAGACGTTCCCAAGTGGACAGACTAGGAAGAAAGGTCTGGTGATCTCCTTCCCAACTTAGCCAGTGAAAAGTGTATGGAGCTCAATGGAACACTGTCCCACTGGCTGCGTTTGGATATAGCAGCTGCAGGGACAACATCCTGGTGGGTGAATGCGAGGGCGTGGGAAACACTCTGTGCGTGGCCGGCACAATAGCCGCGGTGGCAGACTCGAACGTGCCAGCAATCAGCAGGGCTGATTTCGCTCTGCGGCACGGAGGCTTTCGGTGAGTCAGAGGCAAGACTCCGGGCAGCGGCCATGCATGCCCCTCAGGGCCTGGGAAGGCGTCCTTCGCTGGGACACTGCTTCAGAGCAGCCCATTGGACACCTGCGGACATGCGGGGTCAGAGGGAAGATAGGAGTGTGACAGGGACCAGCTTGACTTATGCCTTTCTGGGAAACATCCCACAGTCCCCTCAAGGCCGGCTGAGGCAGAGGTAGACAAAGAGGCCCCCACACCCTGCCTCGTGCACAGGAGTACAGTCTAGAGGTGGCCTGCTGACGACCACCATTGCTGTGGAGACAGACTGGAGGGCCTGGTCTAGAGCTGGGGGTCATTCCTCACTAACCGTGCAATGGGCAGGTGACCCCCCCCCCCCACAACATGAGGGGCCTTCAAAGTGTTCGTGGTGAAAAGTGGCATAAAAGGGCAGTGGGATGTGTCCATGAACTCCCCCCCCCAACAGTTTTATTGGCACATAATTTACGTATCCTATAATTCAATCATTCAATCATATCAAGAATTGTACACTCATTACCACATCAATTTTAGAACATTGCCACCCGCCCTACACCCCCTCCATGAACTCTTTGAAGTCCCTTCAGCATTCCTCCTGTCAAGGGCGTGGGACCTGTTCTCTCTTCTCCCCCTCCGCCAAACACTGGCAGGTAAGCATTTAGAGCACAAACCCACTGGGCGCTCGGCACTGACCAGTGCGAGGCTCTTCTGCCACCCCCCTTCAATCAGGTCGCTGGGCGTTGTAGCAGAGCCTTTGTGGCACATGGCTGCGTTGGGTCAGCATTTCGGGCCTACTCAGAGGCGGAGCCCTGGTGGGGTGGTGGTACCAGTTGGGCCGCTCACAGTAGGGTCAGCAGTATAAAACCACCCACTGCTCCTGAAGAGAAAGATGAGACTTTATACTCCTGTAAAGAGTTTACAGTCTCGAAAACCCACAGGCCAGGTCTACCTCGTGCTTATAAGGTCGCTATGGCAGTGAGTTATGAATCCAAATACTCAGTAGCAGTGGCTTAGACATCAGGTGCCCTGCTGTTGCAGCTGTTCAGCACTCTGCTGCTCACCAAACCTTTGCTCTGCGGAAGAAAGGCCCGGCAATCCACTCCCATCAAGCTGACAGCCCAGAAAACCCTGAGGGCCACTGCAGCTCTGTCCCATGGGCTCACTGTGACTCACAATAGACTCAACATCCTAGGAACCCCTGCGTAGCACCAATGGTTGGTGAAATGCTGGATGGGTCACTGAAGGGTTGGTGGTTCAAACCCACCCAGAGGTGCCTCAAAAGTACGCTCTGAAGACCTGCTTCCAACATATCACAGCACAAGCATCTCATGGCGTGCCATTCTGCTCAGCGCACAGGGAGTGGCCAAGAAGCAGAATTAACTCGATGGTAATGAATATATCAACAGATATCAACATATCAACAGGACTCCTGAGGGGCACTAATAGTTTACACTCTCTAAACAAATTCACTGCCATTCAGTGGCTTCCCACTCACCGAGACCCTATAGGGCAGCATAGAACTGGCCCCTGTGAGTTTCTGAGACTGTCACTCTTTACAAAAGTGGGAAGTCTCATCTTTCTCCCACTAGGCAGTGAGCGGCCCAATGTGTAACCCACCATGTTAGGTCACTAGGGCTTCTTGCACTTAACTAGGTAGCAAATATCTTCACACCCAGCCTGTGGCACTGAAGAAGAAAGGCCTGGCAATCTACTTCCATAAAGATCAGAGCTCCAGAAGCATTTCTACTCTGCAATATGAAGAGTCCTCGGGAGTCAGAATCAACTCAGGGCAACAGGCTCAGTGGCATCATCAGGAGAGGCCAATCCCTAGAAAGGGACGGCATACTCGGTCAAGAAGGGGGTCTGCAAACACCAGGAGATGCTCCCTGAGGCAGCATGGGCAGCAATAGCCCCGCACAGCCCCAGGATCATGAAGGTAGCCCAGGCCAGAATGGCGTTTTGGTCTCTTTTACTCAAGGTCACCGTGAGCTTGGTCTGGACTGGCACTACAACTTGCGCTGACCAATTAAAATACTGCAGAGGTGATATCTCCAGGTCTTCTGGGGCATGACTTTAAGAACGCCTGCAGCTTCCTGCTCCACCCTATGTCTCCCTTGTAAGGAAGCCAGTCACACTTACTAAAGGGCAAGAGGCCGCAGTGAGAAGAGGCAAGGTTCACCCCAGCTAACAGCTGGCACCAACTGCTAGCTCGGCGGTGTGCGAAGCCATTTGGGGGCCGTGCCCCAGCTGCTTCTCTAGCCCCCTGCAGCTGCGAGAGGGAGGTCAGGCGTAACCTACAGAGACCTCACCTAGCCAACCCTCCTGAACGGTAAGGCAGCATCAGAAAGGAGAGCTGATTTTCACTTTTTTAAATTGGTGGTGGTGGGGTTGGGCCTAGACACAGCAGAATATACGTCAGTTCAGCAATTTTGACTTGTACATTTCAGTGATTGTGACATGTACATTTCAATGGCATTGAAGCCACCGCCACTTAAGGTGCTTTGTTACACCACATCTCAGTCCGTCAGAAGGTAGGCAGAGTCCCATCTAAAAGTTGCAGAAGAAAGCATGTTCCGTGAAGACAGAAAAGGCTTCAAGTCAGGGGGAAAGACCTTTTCTCTGGAATTGTTTCTTCCCTAAAGGCTTCCCAGGGATGTCTGGTTGGCCTCACTGCTTTTGAGTCTTCCTGTTGCCAGTTCTGTGCAGTGCTGGTGGTGTCGTGGTTCAAGATCAGCAGTTCAAAACCACCAGCCCATTCTTAGGAAAAAGACACGGTATTCTCCTCCCATAAAGTGTTAGAGGCTCAAAAACTCATAGAGGCAGTTCTACCATGGCCTATAGGGTCACCGTGAGTTAGAATGGACTTGATGGCAGTGAGGGTTTTCCCCCCAAGAACCAGATAGAGAAGTCTTAATGGTTCAGTGGGTTGTGTGGTTGGGAGGCTAACCGCAAGGTGAGTAGTTCTAACCCATTAGGTGCTCTGCAGAAGAAAAATGCTGGTATAGATTTCTCAGAAACCCAAATGGACCCTTCACCTCTGTCCTACAAGGTCACGCTGAGTCACATTAACTGGACGGCAGTGGGATGTTCCAGGGAAGGTGCCATGGGCGCATGCAATACTTACGAGCTCAGTTACTAATAGAAAGGTTCGTGGTCCAACCTTCCCAGCCCCCAGCAGTTCCTCAGGAGAAAGACCTGGCCAACCACTCGTGAAAAGATAACAGTCTAGAAAACCCTACAGGGAAGTTCGACTCTCCCACCTGGGGCCACCAAGTCCAAATCAACTCAACAGCCCTGAATAACAAGAGTCGCGTCCTCCTCCCCTTCCACAGGGCAGAACAGGCTTGATTTCTGACCAATGACTTTCAAGCACAGCCACCAAACTGCCTGTCAGTGGAGGGGTGGGTGTGACTACAATGGTGCCCAGGAGCCCCGATGACGTGCTTTAGGTGGTGGGTCCCTAAGAGCAAGGCCAGCAGTTTGAGCCCACCAGCCGCTCCTCGGCAGCAAGATGAGGCTCTGGCCTCCATGAAGATGTCCAGGCTGGGAAGTCCATGGGGCCGTTCTACTGGAGCCTGTCGAGTCACTCACTCGGACTTGGAATGGACACCAGGACAACGAGTTTGGTTGGGGTTTATGACTCTCAAGGGGTTGCAGCAAAGCTTTCAAATGAAGGCAGACTCCAGAGCAAGGCCTGGCACTCAGCCAATGCCACACTCTGAGATGATAGCACTCGGGGGTTGGCACAGGCCTGGGCAGTTGGGTGCTGACTCAATGACAAGTAGACAGGAAGGCCCAGGTGCAGCCTGAACTCGTTTAATCCTCGTGGAAGAAGTGTGAACCCAACCGGCTAGCACACAACGTGACTGCCCTGTTTTATAGGTGGAGAAGCTGAGCCTCCAGAAGGTTCGTAAAGTGAGCCTGGACTGCCACATGGATGAGGGAAAAGGGGCCCTCTCCATGTCATGGATGTGATGCTGACTTACAACAACCGCCTAAGACAAGGCAGAACTGCCCCTGTGAGAGTCCGAGACTGGAACTCTCCACAAGTAGGAAGCCCCCTCTCTCCTGAGGAGACTAGCTGAGGGTTGGAGCGGCTGATCGTGGGAGTAGCAGCCCAACGAGTAACCCAGCAAGGCTCCATATCTGCCCTAGTGACTGGAGACCGGAGGAGCAGTCCTATACAGGAGTGTCTTTGTCTGACAATGGAAAGACAAGCGGTTCGCGTCCACCCAGAAATCCTGGAGGCGAAAGGCCAGGTGATCAGAAATCAGCTGCTGTTAACCCTTCTCCTTGGGGCTGCTGGGATATGGGACTGACCTGGCGGAGACGGGTAAACTGCTCCCTCAGAGGGGCAGGCCTCTCAGAGGGGGGCTGTGTGGAGGCCGCAGATGTCAAGAGGAGGAAGAATGTGGACCAAGCTGCCAGGAAAGACCTCAGGGAGAAGGGGAATTGAGGAAGTCCCTGGAGGTGTGGCGCGGCCAGGAGGCAGTTGAGAACGGCTCCCTGAAGGCAGCATGCTGGTCCCTGACCCGCCCTCTGGCCTGGGGCTCCTTCTTGAGGGCCTGCCCTTCTCACACCTGCCTCTACTGACTTCAGCTGCTGTCAGGCTCTTCTTATCTGCATCTGAACTATGAAGACCAACCTGACTGGACACTGCACAAGGGTGGGAGGCGGGGGGGGGGGGCAGCCTACCCAGGGCTCCACTCCCTGCACCCTTTGGTTTCCTCCTTACACTCTGAGGTGGGCGCCAGGGATACTTGGGGTCCCCCCCCCCGTGTGCGTCCCTTACTGGACATGTTGGGTGAACTCACTTCCTGGTGCTCCTGGGCCAGACACAGGGGCTGGGACTGCACCTTTCTTCTCCCTCCGCTGGGTGGTAAAACCAAACAACCCCAGAACTCACTGCTGTGCAGGAGACTCTGACGCACAGCAACCCCACAGGACAGTGCAGGCCTGCTCCTGTGGCTTTGTGAGACTGTCACTTAGGATGGGAGTGAAAAGCGCCCCACCCCCCCACCAGCTTAATGATAGGCCAAGAGAAAGGGCCCAATCTCCTCCCTTAACACAAGAACCCTTTGCTCTAATCACCTGGCCCTCTTTGATGCTCACCTTCCTGACACGATTGCAGAAGACAAAATGGGTGCATAAGCAAATGTGAAGAGAGAGGATGGTGCCCGGTTATCAAAAGATATAGGGTCTGGAGTTTTAAAGGCTTGAAGTTAAACAAGCAGTCATCCAGCAAATAAGCCCACGTGGAAGAAGCCCACCAGCCTGAGTGGTCACGAGGTGTTGAAGTGATCAGGTATCAAAAGATCCCAAATGAACAATGATATTGATGCAAATGAGGAGGTTTGAAGTGGAGATCCAAGGTCCATTTGTAGACAATTGGACATTCCCCCCCAGAAGGGTTATAAGATGGGGATGATTCAATCAAGGTGGGTGCAATAGTGCACTGATGAAACACACAGCATTCCTCTGGTTCTTGAATGCTTCCTCCCTCCTCCCCACACCCCCCACTACCATAACCCAGTTTTACCTTACAAATATGGCTCGACTGGAGAACACACATTGGTACAGATAAGAGCTCTCCACACATGAAACTCAGGACAGATAAACCCCTCAGGAACAATAGTGGGAGTATCGACATCATGAAGGTAAGGGGAGGGTGAGGTGGGGGAAGGTCGAGAAAGGAGGAACCCATTGGAAGAAAGATTACCCCCCCCCCCGGGATGAATAACAGAAATATGGGAGGAGGAAGACAACAATGGACAATGTAAGATGTGAAATTATAATAACAATGTATAATTGATCAAGGATCCACGAGGGTAGGAGCGGGAGGGGAAAAAAGAGGAGCTGATACCAAGGACTCAAGTAGAAAATGTTTTGGAAACCATGACGGCCACACATGTACAAATAGGCTTGATACAACTGATGTATGGAATGTTGTTAGAGAGGTCCCAATAAAAAGGTTTTTTTATAAAAGAAAGAAAAGGAGCCCAATCATGTGAACTTTGGTGACCGAACTCTGGTGGCCTCCTTGTGCAAATGAGTCATGACCCACCCTGCTGGGAACAACAGGGCTGCTGGGTACTAATGGTGGCCACCCGGTGACAGGGAAGCTAAGAACTCCCCCTGAGGAAAAGCAGAACCAGGAGGGATGGTTTATGGCTCTGCTCTTCCCTGGGAAGCCTTGCCAGCCTCCTATTGGACAAGATCTTATCCAGCGCAACCCTGTAAGGCAGGAAGGACAGTCCCTGTGGCCTTCTGAGGCTGCACCCTTCCCTAGAGTAGAAAGTCCCCCTTCCGGAGGAGTACCTGGTGGCTTCAAACTGCAGATCTTGGGGTGAGCTGCCCCCTACATAACCCACTACACCCCCAGGGCCCCAGGCTCCCACAGCGAGGGCTGACCCAGGAGCCAGGGTGGCTGTGAGGCGGAATAGGCTGAATGGCAGTGAGTTTGTTTTCTGGCCTGTTTTCAAAAGGAGCCCTGGTGGCGAGGCATTGGTCTTCTAACTTTGAGGTTGATACTTCACACCCATCAGCCGCTCTGCGGGAGGAAGTCCGTCTGCTCTGGTGAAGAGTTATAGGCTCTGGAACCCCACCGAACAGTTCTAGTGTGCCCTGGAGGGCTGCTGTGAGTCACAAGTAACTGGATGGCAGTCTCTGGAGGGCACAAACAGGCAAGTGTTGTGCTAGTCGCCAAAAGGTTAGCAGTTCAGACTCCCCCAGAGGTACCTCGGAGGAGAGGCCTTGCAACTACGAAAACCCGATGACGCAGTTCTTCTCCGCAAAACCTGAGGCCGCCAGAAGTTGGAGTTAACTCGACGCTTGGATTTGACACACTTGAGCACCAGCGGGAGCTCTGCATTCTTCCTCGAGAATCCTTCTCATGCTGAGCACCCCCAATCCAGGCCTAGAAAGCAGTCCCTCCATTCCCCATCTGCCTCTGGGAACCTTGAGGGCTGGCCTGAGTGGTCTTCCTTTGCCCGGTTTCAGCCCCGGACTGTCCCTTCTCCACATCCCTACAGCCCAGGAGACGGGGTCAACTGCAGCAGGAAACTGGCTCCTGGCACCGACTTTGCCCTCTGAGCTTCCGGGCCTCGAATTAGAACAAGGGAAACTCACAGTTGGCCGGTACATCAAAGCGCTCTCATCTGATATCCCTAAGCTCCCCACGAGATCCTGGACGGGGTGACAGCACATCTCTAAGTGATTTGACACTCTCCCTGGCAGAGAGAGGGAGGGGTCTCTGCCATCCCCCCACCACACCCCTGGGGGCTTTGCACGCAAGGGGACTGCTAACAGTGCGGTTGCTGAGGTTGGATTCTTTTTTTTTTTCAAAGTGTATCTTTCTTCTCCTGGCTGTCTTGGAAGAAGCCAGGAAGTAAGACAGACTAGCATGCTAGACTGTCCCTGTGCAGGTGGCCCAGTCAACAGGCAGCATCAGCCGCGGGAGCCATGGCCGCCCCACGCTGGATGTCCTCAGATGGCTTGCAACCTAGCTGATAGCTGACGGCTACATCAAAAGATGGCCCAAGTCAAAACCTCTCAGCTGAGCCCTTCCCAGAATTCCTGAGCCACAAAACGGTAAGGAAGCTAAAACGGTTGTCTTTAAGTGGTGGAGTTTGGGGATGGTTCGTTGGTTCGCCATCGATCACCCACATCGGCTCATGGTATTGTGCCCGTTTCATGGACCAGCCAGTGGAGGCTCGGCAGGATGAGTCAGTGGCAGCCCCGAGGCTCTCAATCCAAGGCATTACATCACACTCCTTGCTCGCCACACCCCTTGGCATTTTTTGTCACTTTCTAGAAGAGAACATTCTATTCAGACTCAACTGGTTTCCAAACCCGGCTCTTGCGTCAGAGTTAGCTGTGGCGAGTGTTAAAGATAGAAATTTCCAGGCCCCTCCCCAGGCCTACTGAGTCAGAATTCTCAGGCATGGGGCCAGGAAGCTGCGTCTCCACCTGGCACCTCCAGTGACACTAAGGCAGTGAATCTGAGGCTTAGGTGGGTTCCTTCAGACCCTTCGAGGTGATCTGCGTACTTTTCTTGCAGACTAGACACGGCCCGTGTCAGGACATTACTCCGGATATGTGCTCATCTGATTCAACTTCGACTTTCGGTGCCCCAGCGGCTAAGAAGTCTTTTCCACCCCCGCATACTGGAGGACAGAATTTAACGGTCGGCCATCTGACCAACAACTCCTGTGTGTTGACACCTCCGGGCTCGGGGGTCCCAGCCCCTAGGAACTGGCAAGTGGGCTCAGGAGATAAGAGCGAGGAGATAGCTGGTTTTGTGGTTGCGACAATGCCAAGGGGAGAATGAGCTCTAATCAGAAGCCCTTGCCGACCTTTGGAAGAGGCTCTGTGGCAGAGGTGGGAACTGTCAGGGGTTTCCAGGAGAGCGGAGGAGATGGGTAGAAAAGGACAAAATAAGGGGCGGGGGGAGCCTTGAAGCTTAATCCAAATTTCTATTTTCTCAGTTTCCAGACCTGGACAGGGAGTGAAGGAGAATGGGCCAAAGCATGGAACCTGCTGGCTCCTCTGAATGTGTCTTTTGCTGCATTTAACCATAATTATGGTGGTGCCAATGAGGAGCCCTGATGGCCTGGTGGTTACGCATCGGGCTGCTAACTGCAAGGTCTGCAGTTCAAAACCAGCAGTCACTCTGTGGGAGAAAGGCGAGCTAAGAAGTGCACAGGGGAGTTCTCCTCGGTCGTACTGGCTGGACTCGGTGACAGTGAGTGAGGCCTTTGTGTGGGGCCTTTGCATTTAGCTTGTCTGCAATGAACCGAAGCTTTTCTGAATGCTCCACAAGCTGGGAAAGAAAAAGATGGCCAACAGTGGCTCGCACATAACCATGATTGTGAGACACCCAGGAAGAACAATAGTGACTTAAACAGGGTCCTGGAAGCCTATGTGTGGGTTCTAGAAAGGGCTGCTAACCACAAGATCAGCAGTTCAAACCCACCAGCTGCTGTGAAGGAGAGAGGAGCCTCAGAAATCCACATAAGCAGTTCTACTCTGTCCTAGAGGGTAACTGTGAGCTGGAATCAACTTGATGGCAATAACTTTGGGCTGCCACCACGAGGTCAGCAGTTCAAACCCACCAGCAGCTCCACTAGAAAAAGGTAAGGCTTTCTGCTCCCACAAAGATTTATACAAAATCCACAGGGAGCAATTCTACTCTGTCCTATAAGGTCATGATGAGTCAGAATTGACTCAGTGGTAGTAGTTGCTTTGCTTGTTTTCTTTGTCTTAATCATCATCAAAGCGCAAGGGTTGAATTCCAGATTTGACTGTGCACTAAAAGAAAACGATGGGCTTTTTGAACTTCTCCGGGCAGAAGTTACCATACCCCCACCCCACCTCCACCCCTGGTGGTTTTACAGAAGATACTTGTGCAAAAAGATGAATAAGCATTTCTGCCCTTTAGGAGCTTAATGTCAAAATGAGTCCATCAGAAGAGCTAAAAGGAAAAAGAAAGAAAAATCCAAACTCTGGCAAAAGCTGTCCTGCCCAGCTGGGGAGTGTAAATCGGTACCATCACTTTGAAAAGCGCTTTGGCCCTCACTGCTAAAAGGGAACATCTGCATGGCTTATGGCCCAATGTGGAGATGGGAGCAAGATGAGGCTGTCTGTTCCCATACAAATGGACAGGCTTGGAGACGCACCGGGGCAGTTCTACCTTGTTTTATAGGATCACCATGAGTCAGAATCCACTGGGCAGCAGTGAGTTTGGTTGGTTTTTTAATGGCCCAGGGATGTCAATTCTGAGTCTACCTACAGAAATGTCTGCCCTGATCCACAAGGCAGGCACAGAAATGAGGACTGTAGCACAATTCTCAATAGCCCCAACCTGACACTGCTTCAATGTCCACCAGTGGTAGAGGAGGAGATAAACAAAATGCAGATTATTCATACAGTGAACCGCCACACACCGTAGAAAATAAAATCAAGACCCACTGCCACCGAGTCGATTCTGACTCACAGTGACCCTCTAGGACAGAGAAGAACTACCCCCGTGGGGTGCTGGGACTATAACACTTTCTAGAAATAAAAAGCCTCCTCCTTTTCCCTCGAAGTACCGGATGGCAGCCCAGTGTATAACTCATGATATTACCTTTGAGTTTATGAGGCTGTCAGTCTTGATGGATACACACAGCCTCATCTGGCCGGTGACTATGAACTACTGACCTTGCGGTAGCAGCCCCATGCTTAACATGCAGCAGCACCATAAGGCTCTTTTACACAGCAAAGAGAATTCACAGATAATGCTACGGACGATATGGATGAAGTTCACAAGCATAATGTTGAGCAAAAGCAATCAGTCACACACCCAAAGTCCATAGTGTCCCCTGCTGTATATAATGTACTGAAGCAGGCGAAGCTAATGGATGCAGTTAGAAGTTCGGATAACAGTCATTGGGTAGAGCGGGGTAGAATTCTTTCCTTCCAAGCAGGAGACCAAGGTTCAATTCCTGGTCAATGCACCTCCGGTGTGCTGCTAGGAGGCTGAGCAGGGATCCGCAGAGCTTCCAACTAAAACAAACGTGGGAGAAAAGCCTGGTGATCTACTGAACACTCTGCCAATGACACCCGTACAGAGCACAATCGGGACAACTGAACAGCAACTTAAGCACAAGAAAATCCGGAAACGGAGGCCCAGGGACATTTCTGGGGACATTCATGAAATGTGTATTTTTCCATAAAAATATTCTGCTTCCAAAAAAATAAATAAATATTTTGCTTCCATTAAAAAAAAAAAAAAGCCTCTCATTGTCATCCTTCACCTCATCATCTAATGGAGAGCGAGCCTTTAAGGCAGAGAGTAGTGAAGAGATTTATACCGAGGGACTAAGAAATAAACAAACCGAGGGTGTTTCAAAAGTTGCTAAGTTCAAAACAGACACAGTTAAATCAAGTACAGGTGCAAGTGAAACCAGAGACCAAGTTGCCGTTCGAGAGATGCCAACACCCTTCGGGACGCCAGCTGGTCTAGAAGGCGACTCCATGCGGCTCGTCTCCTTCCAGTTCTGAGCCAGGCAGAGTTATAAGAGGCGGATGACCTCACACATCTTAGGAGGCTGAAGCCAGAATTCTCCCCAAGTAAGAAGATGACCTAAGCCCCGTCAGACCCATCACTCAACTGTTCAGCCCCTCTGCTCCATTCTGTCTGCCTACAAGATGGAAGCCTTGATACTGCCATCTTGAATTTTATATCGTAGACTCCTTTGATTAGAATCCCTTTGGACAAAGGCATTTGGATCCCATTAACCATTGGAATCAACTGTAAAGTAAATTTTCCTTCCTAAAGGGAAGGACCAGGGTCCAGAGCTAAGCATGTAGTCCTTGAAAGTAGACCTGGTTATAAAGAAAATAATCACTTTGGGGTAAAACCATTCAGGGACCCTCCCATCATTCAGGATCGTCTGAGGAAGACAGGCTAGGACTGTACACAAAACAGAAGGGGCTGGTACCTTCTCCCTCTTGAGCACACACTGCCCTGCCACATTGTTATTTGACAGATGGGAGCCCTGGTGGTGCAGTGGTTCCACGTGGGCTACTAACTGCAAAGGTTAGCGGTTCCAAACCACCAGCTGCTCTGTGCAAGAAAGATGAGGCTTTCTATTCCTGTGAAAAGTGGCAGTCTCAGAAATCCACAAGGGCAGTTCTGCTCTGCTCCATAGGGTGGCTATGATGGCGGTGAGTTTATTTTCTCCCTAGCTTAGAGGGAATCCCTGTGGGGGAGGAGGCAGAAGGGTGTGATCCACTGACTGCCCCCAAGTCACAGTCATTGGAAACCTCGTGGAGTACAGTTTGACTGGGGTCGCTCTCAGTCTGAGTCGCCCACGCCACCCTGGCCATCCTGGAGCTACTCGCTGTGGATCGAGTTAGCAAGGAGGTCCAGTGGTGACACATCTCGGGTCCTGCTCTAGATGTGTGCGACCCAAGAGGGGCTCAGCACTCAACAAGGCCACCTGCTGAGTCCTGGGTCTCATCTCAGCCTTCCCACTGGGCTGTGGGGGCGCAGCAGGAAAGGGCCTTCTCCCTCGGCATTAGAATGGCTGTGACTTGCCTTCTCGAGTTTCCTGAGGTTGGTGGCAATGACCCAGAAGCCTCCAGTCCCATCATAAACCGCCTCAGGGATGCGAATATGTAATTATTACATGGATTTACTTCAATTGCCATCTGAAACAGCAGACTCCCACAAAGACGGGTTTTATCATTAGAGCTATGTATTAGAGTATATAAATGTCATAGCTGGAGACAGATAGTTTTGGTTTCAACCATCTGTTTCAGATTCTCTTAATGTTCCCAGTTCTTCACCCCACCCTGTAGCCACGCCCTCTACCATGTGACTTGGCAATTGACACCACCCCCCACTCCCATCCCCACCCCCACTCGCAGAGGTGGAGTGCACCTCCCTGGTGACACTGATGATGGCAGGCCAAGGGCTGGGGACAGAAGCAACAATGCCTATGTTCTGAGGCTGGAACATCAGGTCCTGGTTCTGCTCCGTGCACTTGTGGCAGGGGACCAGGTCCCAGAGTGCAGCCACCCATGGGACGATGAGAGACACGGGGGCGGGGGGGGGGGGGCAGACTTGAACCCAACCCACATCAGCAGTCCAGTCCGGATCAGCTAACCACAGCTGACGTCACAGACCGGTGAGGCAATAGGGCCCATTCCTGGTGTGAGTTACTAAGTCTAGGGTGGCATGGTTTACAGCTTGTCATGGCAGTTGCTGGCGGAGCCCTTTTCTCTGTCAACCCAAGATACATAAGGCCCAATCTGTCATCGAAAAGGACACCCTACATCCCTTAATCACACACCCCTCATTTTACATAGCTTTTTATCACCACCAGAAGTATCATGTTGTTTTTGCTTATATGAGGGAGTTTCAAAAAGTCCATGGGACAAAAAGTTCCATTTTGTCTTCATGCGATTTTCCCCACAAACTTTTTGAAGCTCCCATCTGCTCTTCTGTTTCTCATTGACTGCCCCGAGAAAACCGTTGATGTGAGTGGGTTCCACAATGAGCAGCTCACCACGAGGCCAGCAGTTTGAGGCCGCCAGCCACTCCTCTGGAGGAAGATGGCCTTTCTGTTCCCCTCCAGAGTCACCGCCTCGGGAACCCACAGAAGCAGTTCTACTGTCCTATAGGGTCGCTAAGAGTCGGAATCAACTCAATGGCAGTGAGTGGGGTTTTTTGAGACCTTGTCTTATTTTCTGCAATAAACGTCCGAAGCCTGGGTAGGGGTGTGGTGGGTATTCGACGATTATCGGGAGAATAGGTTTATATGGTTCCTTTCCTCGTTAGTTAATGACTTCTAATTTATGTTCCAGAGTGCAGCCCAATGGCTTGGCAATAGGCTACGTTGGAGTAGGAGGAAATATTTGGGGGAGGAAGGTATTTGAGCCAGGAGACCTTTCAGAGTTGTCTCTCCCCAGGGTGCCACTACTGGTGTCTGTCTCCTCCCCCACCCCCTGAAACCACAGCAGGGTTCTGAAACTGTGAAAAGCCAGCAGGTGGCTTGGCAGTGCCATAGAATGTGACCATGGCACAGCTACATTGTTATACATTGTATCAGGGGATTTCTCTGTGTGACGGTTGGGGGGGAGGGGGATGGAAGGAGGGGTGGAGACAGGACTTCAAAGGGACTTAGGCGGCTTCCAAGAGCTGTCAGAACGTTTGACTCTCTGGCATTGGGCCGGCATCACACGTTAATTAAATTATATGGCAGAAACACCACAATGTCAAGGTCAGATATTACTGCTGTCAAAGCCTAACATTAGGCTCAGTATTTTACAGCACAGAGCAAAGTATACCTTTAAACCAATTCCTTTATCTATTCCCCAGTCCTTTCTTGCTTCAGGCTCTTAAGACACCCACCATTCCATGCTTCCTTTGCAAAGGACATCCCAGACAACTTTGTTCAGGGGTCCACAAGACCCCCTTTGACTTACCAGACAGTGAGGCTCCAGGGATTGAGCCCCTCGCTCCAGCTGATGCTGGACTTGGGCCTGAAACAGGCCTTTGTGAGCTTAGACCTCCCTTTGGGATAATAGGACGTTGTTCCTTGGTTGGTGTCTAAAGTAAATGTCAGTTCTTTCTTCTAGATGGTTCTAGCAGCAGGGTATCAACTAGCCAAGCTAGAAAATGAAGAAAAGAAAAAGAGGAGAAAAAAAATAAGGCTTTCCCTCCAAATGTCTTTTTAATAAGCCCAGCTAGAAACTCTCCACGCATGTGGAAATTGTCCACGGGAAGCCCTCATCACTTATATGCTGCGCTGCCTCAGCTCAGAGGTCGCGCAGAGCTAAGGCAATTCTCTCAGTGAGGCCAGAAAAAATTAGGAAGCCACATTTCTGGTTGCCTCGGTCCTCTCTCACGGTTACCAATGACAACTCAGAGGCCACTAACTAGAGGTCAAATGACTTCCGATGAGATCACACCCAAGATGATACGCAATGTGTCGAAGCCTCACATCGTCTCTCGACCTATTAAGCACTTGCTCTGTGTGGACCCTGATTTTTCCGGGCTTTCCATTGCCCATGAAGCCCTTTCATTTGTGAACTATTAAGAAACAAGTGGTAATGCTATGTGCCCACTCCATTTTACAGATGGAGGAAGTGAGCGAAGAATAACTGCCTAAGATCACACATCTATGAAAGTAGCTGGCCAGGTGCTTAAGCCAGGCTGTCTGATCCTAAATTTGGACCACAGTTAACTACCAGCCAGCGGCCCCCAAGTCGGCCAACCCCCACATAATAGGGCCCGAGCAGCCGGCTGGGATCCCGAGGGTCTGCACTGACTGAGTGTCAGACGCAGATCACCAGGCCTTTCTGAAGCTGGCTCAGCATTGTGGCAGCGTGCAAGGCTCCCCTCATGGGTGGCAGCGGCACTGCATGCACGCATTGGCCAAAAATTGTATCTGCACCTGGAGGGCCAATTCCACCATTGAACCACCAATGCCCCACCCCACCCCACCCCACCCCACCCCCACCCCCACCCCAGCTACTATGCAGTCTGTGCTAGTGAATTCCACCAGCTTTATGAAACGTTGAGTGTGGACCAAGAGGAGGAGCCCTGGTGGTGAGGTGGTTACTTGGGGGCTGCGAGCCGCATAGTCGGTAAACCGCCAGCGCTCTCAGGGAGAGAGACTGGGCTTTCTTCTCCAGGCGTGGAAATCTACAGCGGGGCACTAAGAGACAGTATTGACTTGATGGCAGGGAGTTGGATGCACAAGAATAAGGAGTCCGGATGGTTCTGGCTGCTACCGCAAGGTCAGCAGTTTGAAATCAACTACTGCTCCGCGGGAGAAAGTTCAGGCTCTGCACTGCCCTAAAGAGTTAGAGTCTCGGGCTGAGCCCCGGTGGCGTAGTGGTTGTGCGCGGGACTGTGGCCCACTGGGATGGAGGTTCAATTCCAGCAGTGGGGCTGGGCCTCCTACTCCCACCACCGGAGAGCAGTGATGCCCCCCCCCCAAAAAAAAAGAGTTAGAGTCTCAAAAAGAAGAGAAAAGAAAAAGTTACAGCCTCAGACACCCACAGGGGCAGTTCTGCTCTGCTCTCCGGGCTTGATATGAGCCGGAACTGTCCCAGTGGCAGTGACTTTGGTTTTATGGACAAGGAGAGGGAGCCCTGGTAGTGGAGTGGAGTTCCCCTTTGACTGCTAACCACAGGGTCAGTAGTTCAAGACCACCAGTGGTCTACAAAGATGTTCTACATCTTTCAAGAATTACAGTGTAAGCTAGAAAAATAATAGCAATTTATAAATTATCAAGGGTTCGTGAGGAAGGGTAGGGGAGGGGAAAATGAGCTGATACCAAGGACTCAAGTAGAAAGCAAATGTTTTGAGAATGATGAGGACAACAAATGTACAAATGTGCTTCACATCATGGATGGATGGATGGATTGTGATAAGAGTTGTACAAGCCCCCAATAAGATGATCTTTAAAAAAAAGAATTATAACCTCAGACACCCACGAGTGCAGTGCTACCCTGTCCTGTAGGGCCAGTATGAATCGGAAATGACTCAAGGGCAGTGCATTTGATTGAGGGTTTATGTACAAAGAACCCAGTGACGCCATGGGTTAAGCATTGTATTGCTACCCAGAGCCCACCAGACTCTGTGAGGGAGGAAGATGGGAAACTCTGTTGGAGTCTCTCCTACAGAGTCACCGGGAGTCAGCAGTGGCTTTACGCACCAAGTGCCCGTTACTGAGATGGGGGGTTTGCCACATTGGAAGAGAAAATAATTCAGATCTTTGGAGGGGTTTTGAGTCCTTTCCAAGCCTAGGCATGTTGCATAAATCTGCCCTCGTATATGGGTGTTCATTTTACTGTTCTTGCAACTTTTCTGGGGGCTTGAAATTTTTTCAAAGTAAATTTTTAAAAGAAGAAAAATCAGCTTAAATGGATGCTCTCGAGAAGGGTAAGTGAAAATCCAGGAGCAGGAGTCTGCTGCCGAGAAGCAACCTGAGCGCACGAGGGCTGCACAGGGAGACATTTTTCTGCACACACCTTTTTATGGCCTGTGCCGCACGCAGATGTTACCCAGAACACCTGCTGTGGGAAGTCACCGGAGGGGAGCTTCTTTGAGAGTGGGGAACTCAGCTCCCAAACCCTCTTCTTCTGGTTGGTTGTCTTCCCAGAGAGTGTTAGGGCTGTGAGGGTCGCCTCTGGTTATTCAGCTGTGCAGAAAATCAGGAAAACACAAGATCCGGCCAGTGGCTTAAAGAATACCGAGGCACTTCAAAAAGTTCACCAAAAACATCCACTATATTCCCGTTCCCTTTGCCCACAAACTTTTTGAAGCCGTGCCATAGTGCTTGCCACCTTGGGCTGCCGAGAGCAAGGTCAGAACTTTGACCCCACCAGCTGCTCCTGGGGAGAAAGGGGGGGCTTCCTGCCCCCAGAAAGAGTGCCAGGCTCAGAAACTCACAGGGCCAGGGCCAGCCTGCTTTATAAGGAAGGCCCGTATGAGTTGGCATCAACTCCATGGCCATGAGTGTGATGTCGGTGTTTGGTCCTATGTGCCTGCCGTACAACAGCTAGGGTGCCCCCTGCCCCCTATCCAACCCTCCTGAGCTCCAGCCCTAAGAGGCTTAGCATCTCTCTTTTTGGAAAAGATTTGGGGGGACCTGTTATAGTAGCTGGAATCAAAGTATGCAGTGCTGGTCCATTTCTTAGTCAATAATTCTGATGCATTTTCATGACCCTCATCCCGAAATCTAAGGGCCCTCGCCTATCTTTCCATGGCTTTACTGGCTTCCCTAAGTCCACATACCCCTCTTCCTGCCTTCTGAATTTTCTTTTCGGGGCTATGAGGGGCTTCTATTTCTCGAGGAGGTTGAACACTATACCCAGAAGGGCCTGGTAATCTGAGGTCCCCCTATGCCACTCCGCCAGGTGCCAGCACAAGTGGAGCCCCCCCCCCACATGCTTGTGAAATGAGTGTGTGTGTGTGTGTGTGTGTGTATACGCGCATGCGTGCGTCCCCATTGGCGTGCGTGGGGAGTCCTTGTGGTCCGACTGTCACATTTACCACAAGTCACCAGCTTTGCCACACAAAAACACTTAGGGAGAGGAGGTTCATGAGGAGAAAGGTGTGGCTGCGCAAGGCCTGAGACCACCAGTCAGGGGTCCTGGGTCACCCCCAGGAACTGAGGGGACCAGTCACTGTAGAGGAGCTCTCCCGGGAGAGGTCGCAGCCATTGGGCCACTGGGAAGGAGGAGGGCCCTGGAGGCTTCTTGGGACTTCCCTTTAGTCTGAGGTAGTGCCCAGGTCTGAGGGGCGGCCGGGCCTGAGTGGTGGGCCGGAGCGGGCCTGTTGCCAGCTGTGGCTGGCCCGGAGCCAGGGAGTCTGACTGAACTTGGGCCAGCCGTGTTGGCCCACAGACTCTGTAAGCTGAACTGCTCCAGCGCTCCTCGGCGCCTTTGTTTTCACTTCCCCCAGTTCTCCCCGAGTGTGGAGGAATGCGCTTTGAACGTTCTAGCGGGTTTCGCTTGGGCTTAGGGAAAGCCAAGAGCAGAGGCTGGGCCCAGGCCAGATGGCTAGAGGGACAGCACCTGTGATCACACTGAGCCTTCCCCAAGGGGCAGGTGGAATGGGGGGAACGGCACCCCACTTCTGGGCTGAGACACTGCTTCCAGGGCTAACACAGAGAGCTTCGTGCATTTATTTTGTTCTGGGAAGTGAGGTTCCCTGACCAGCTTCCCTGGTGAGCCTGGAGTGAGTCTGGAGGGAGCCTGTAGGACCCAGCAACACTCCAGCCCTGGGCCAAATGGGCTTGGCGAGCAGCAGGCAGAAGCTAGGAATTGTCTCCTCAATTTACATCAGAATAAATTTCCAGGATGGGGGGGGGCAACTAGAATAAACAAGCCCCTATGAAGAGAAGCCCCTCACCCAAAGGCAAAGTCTTGACCACCTAGACCTCCCCCTCCCCCTCCTCCTCCCCCACCCCCAGGTGCATTTCAAAGCGGAAGCTGGGACTTGGGACTCCTGGGCTTCCTTCTGCCCTTTCTCACTGCCCTGGCCTTCTCTGCCTCCTGCAAGGCTGCAGGCCCCCGGGTCCAGCCCGGGCTTAGGCGATGCTTGCTAAATAACTGAAAGACCAGCTCTCCGCAGGGATCCTAGGAACCTCAGTTCTCTGACTGGAAGTCCTTTCCTCCCTCTACCCTGGTTTCCTGAAATGAGGGGGAAGGAGGTAGCTCTGGGTTCCTGTCTCACTTTTGCCACAGAACTGTGACCCCTGAATCAGCTTCTAAGGCTGGGTGGCATAGGGGTTGACACATTCCTATTTGCTGGTTGCTACTGTATCCTCAGGTGGGCCCATTCTAATCCTGAGGTGGCTAGTGGGGGGCAGCTGGGGGGCTTGGTGTTCCTCTGCTCCCTGGCAGTGCAGGTCCCTGGGGTTTGTCCCCTGGGTTTCTGCTCAGCTTAGCTTCACACACCTGGTCCTTGGGCTCCTGAGTCCATCTGTTCTGTTTGGTCCCCACAACCAGTTATGCGGTTGCTCCCACTCCAGCAGTCCATGGGGCCTGGCACGTGAGCCATAACCCCAGCACCCCAAGGGCACCTGAGTCATTGTCTGCAGCCAGATGATCTGTTTGGGAGGGTGGCAGACGTGGCTAGTGGACACAGTTCCTGTTTAGATATGTGTGGGCTATGAATGGATTGCGCACGTGCGCGCGCGCACACACACACACACACACACACAAACAATTTTCACATGAGTGATAATGTGCACTTGAGACTGGGCTGAGGGAACCAGGATGTGATCAGAGGGGTCTCCCTCCCTTCGCACCTGCAGAAAACTCTCTCCCTAGGCCCAGATAATGACTGCTTTTTCCTCTTGGCACCCTCTCAGCCTCTGTATATTTAGCGCACATCGCCCTGGATAGAGTTTAATTAGGCAGAGATGCACTCAGCAGTAGGAACCAAAGGACCCCTGGGGTGGGGCAAAAATGGGGCCCAGCCCCAATTCAGAGTGGCCCGCTGGCCTCCTCCTGGCTGGTAAATGATGGGGTGCTGCAGGTACAGGAGAATGTCCGTTCTCAGCTAATGATTGCCTTAGGCACCAAGTGATGGGAAATCCAGAAGGGTTGGTTGGCAAGTTACAGGCACAGCTAGGGACAATAGTATGGACCAGTTTACCTTGGCTGGGGGGTGGGGGGACAAGCATGGCAGAAGGAATAGAGAGAGAGACAGACAGAGAGAGAGAGACAGACAGAGAGAGAGAGACAGACAGAGAGAGAGAGAGAGAGAGAGAGAGAGATCTCGTGCTCCCACTAGCTTTCTGGTCTCATCTCTCTCCCCTCCCTGTTTTTTGCTCTCACTTTGCGTTTTCTCTTCTGTTTCTAGCCCACGCGAGTTGAAATTAGAAAGGTCTTTGAATTCATTTATTTGTTTTAATAAAGACAGCATTTTTTTTAAAGCAGCATATTTGCAGCAATTGAGTGCTAAACTAAACACCAAGCCAACTAAATGTGTTAGGGGGAAATGAAAAGTCAGTGTACAAGAAACATATAATTAACACGTTCTTTGACTTTCCCTCAGCCTTTGTCTGGCTGAGGACAAGACGAAGGAGCCATAATCAACTTTAATAAAACGAATGATAGTATCAAGGCAAAAGGGGCGCTAAAAAGTTTGGGGTGGGAAATGAAGGCCAAAGTTGGGGGGGGGGTGGAAGGAGAAAGGGTTCTCTTGAGTTCTAATGAGCCCGTCACTCTTTTGTTTCCTTATTTTTAGTTGACAGCCATTTTCCCCCTCCAAGTAGGGAAGGCTCGGAAAGTGTGTGGCTTGTACCTGGCAACAGCCTCTGAAGCCAGGCCCTGGAGGAGAAGGGTGAGGTGGTGCAAGAAGGACCCAGCAGGAGATGCCCTGAAGCTTCTGGAGGCTGATAAATCCTGGTAAATGGAAATATCATTGCACAAGACCGGAGTCCTCACGTGGCCTGACTTCCAATCAACGGTCCCCTCCTCACCCCTTGGAGAAAGTGAAATAAGACATTAGACTTTCAATAATCTCATATCGTGATGATCAATCAAAACCCAGAGGAGAAGGCCAATTTCTAGAAATTGTGTCTGCTTCACTGGGCGGCTGGAACCAAGGAGCTGTAAAGAACACTTGCGGCCCTGGCCTTTGATGTGTGAAGTTGCTGAAAAATGACAAATGCCGAGGGAGAAGAAAAACAAAACAAAAAACCCAGGGGCCTGTCCACATGCAGGGGTCTTTTCAAAGGGAGAGGGTGCGCTCAGAATTAGGTAGATGGCTGTAGGGGTCTGCTGGAGGGGCTCAATCAAGCACATGCTCTGGCCACATCAAAGCAATTGGTTTCTTTTTTCTTTTTTCTGATCTTTTGGCTATTTTAAGTTGGAGTTTCCATCTTTCTTGTTTGTTTTAGCGCCAATGAAGTTTATTTGCTGAATGAACTTTTAGTAGACCCTTTACTTTGTTCTCCCAAGTTGGCTTCTAGGACGTGTGCCTCCTTAGGGGGGTGGGGGAACCCCTCTGGTCTTTGTGACTAGCTCTCAGAGCCTGGTCCTGGAGGTGAAGGGCCCCAGTCTCCGTTAACTCCTTGCCTGCCGGTGTCTTTTCTCCGGAGTTACTAATCACCTCCTTTTGATCATTGCCAAGTTCTCAGGTTGAAGGAAGGAGAAAGGACCTCTTGACCATTCTGGCTGGCTTTCCACATGAGCCTGAAAATGTCGACAAATTTGAAACATCTGCCGGCGGCTTTGGTCTGATTGCTAAAATATGCCGACCTCAAGCCCCCTCCCCCCCGCCCCTTTTAATCTGTTTCATATTCACAAATTAAGCATTTAGTCTGGGTAATAAATCAGGGCGGTTTACGAGGCTCACACGAGACAAACAAGCGAGAGAAGGAGCAACACAAGCCCCGGGAATCGGAGAGCGCGGGGCGGCCGGGAGTCAGGGACTCCACGCGCTACAACGCCGAGAGCAGCCCTGGCGTGCCCCAACACGCCGTTGGCACCCACACTTTGGCGAGTCCCGGGGTGGGCGGGGCGAGGCGGGGAGGGCACAGCTTCGATCCAGATCCGTGCCCCTCCAACCCACCGCAAGAAATGCAGGCGCCCGCCCCAGCCTGAGTAACTGGGTATCCCTGCCCGGCCAGGGAGGGGTTGCTGGGGGGTGGGGGGAAGGCGACAATCCCTCCAGGAACACACCCTGCGGTGGGGCCATTAAGCCTCTCCAGGGCGAGAAGGCCGGTCCCCCTCCCCCACTCCTTCCATCCCGCCGGCCTCAGCCTTAAAGCTCCCAGGCCCACACTTGCCAAAGCAGCAAACGATCGCCCTCCGTGTCCACGTGGGACCCGCACTATGCCTGGGCGCACCCCGCACGCGCGCACACCCCCCATCTCGCTGCGCGGCCGTCTCCCAAGGCTTTGGTCGTGGAAGCCACAAAGCTACTTTCAGATTCCGACTGGATCAACGCTTAAGAGGGGCATCATGGGGAGGGGCGCAAAGGCACAAAGTGGGCCCAGGGCCCCCGCAGCAGCAGCAGCCACTCAGACTCAGGGGCTAGGACCCGGGCTTTTCCCGCTCTCCCCGGTGCATCAGCGAGACGCTGACCGGGCTCAGGGCTCAGTGCTAGTCCTGGACCTTGAAAGACCCCGGAAGGGAAGGTGGCCCCAGGGTCACCTCATCTAGGCCTCCCGCTCCCTGCCACGCTCTAGTTCCCGAGCGGCGGGCATTCTCGATGCTCTCGTGGGACACGGTAGCGGGGAGACCGAGAGCGGGAAATGGGGTAGACAGACCCCGCAGCCCACTCGGGACCCAGCGGGACCGCGGTGACCACTGCCCCCTCCCCGCAACGCGGCCCACGCTTCGCCCTTCCTCGCCTCCCCGAGCACACATTCCGACTGCGAAAGCCATTACCGCCGGCGCGCGAGAGACTTTTTAAATATTTACAGCCCGCTCTCCGCACGGTAGCCTGATCCATCTTGTGGGCGCGGAGGCGGGGCGCGGGGCTCCGCTCTGGGGCGGCGCGGAGCCCGGGCGGGGGGCTCCAGACGCCTCCTCCCGCGACCCCCGAGTCCTCTCGGCGCCCCCACCTGGCCCCCTGCGCTGGGGCGGGGACCAGAGGCTGCGCGCCGCGCTCCCGCGGCCCAGCCCGGCCGGGCCGGAGCAAGCGGGCGGGGTGCCGGGGGTTGGGGGGGGGGGTGCGCGGGGCGACGGAGGGGAGGGAGGGTCGGGAGGCTGATTTAAAGGTTCGCACCGGGAAGCGAGCACAGACCTGAGAGCCGCCGCGCGGTGAAATCCGAGGAGCTCTCTGGGCGAGGAGGGGCTGTCAGAGGCCATTTATCTCTCGCCAGAGTGGAGGCTCGGCTCCCACACCGCCCGCGTGTAACAATGGCAGCGATCAGCAGTTCTGCACGCGCTCCAGTGCATGAATGGATTGCGGAAGATGCTTGCGCTCCGCTCCGCTCTGCCAGCGCGCCCCGCGCCCCCTCCCCGTGCGCGGCCCCCGCCCGCGCCGCCTCCTGGCCCCGGCGACCTGGGGGGGGGGGGCTCGGGACGCGG
>PVJH01014443.1:0-56870 GCA_004026705.1 Nesogale talazaci
AGGAGGAGGAGGAGGGAGAGGAGGAGGAGGAGGGAGGGGAGGGGAGAGGAGAGTTATTTCAGGATAAATAACTAAAAAATGACAATGATATTTTTATTACAGCTCTTGTAAGAAGCTGTGGTTTTGTCATGGATTCTGCATTGAGTCACTTACTATAAGCTCGATGGTTTGAACCCCACAGTTCCTGCACAGGAGAAAAACGAGGCTGTCTGCTCCTGTCAAGATTTAAAACCCAACGGGGCAGTCCTACAGAGGCTAGAGTTGGAATCAACTCAATGGCAGCCAAGTCTGTGTTTGTGTTTCAGGATGGTATATAGTAAAAACACCAGTTCACTTAACAGGTGACTTTGTAAACTGCATTTGTGCAACATAGCTGATTTTTTTGACACCTGACGTGACCCTGTGGGACAGAGTAGAACTGTTCCTTTTGGGTAGAAGCAGACAGGTTCAAACCTTGAACCTCCATATCAGCAGCCAGTGCCTAAGTACTGAGAGACCAGAGCTCCTTCATGTGTATGTTGCATGTAAGCCAACTGCTCCTCAATTGTCTAACAAACGAGTACTTAAAAGGATGGTTTCCCTCAAAATTAATTTAGAACGAGACATAAAAACTCAATTCAGAACACACAGAGATGAGTAGCAGTGCTCCAGAAATGGAAACTAATGTTTTAAGCAAAATTGCATTTTTCAATATGAGTTCAGCTAGAAGAGACCTCTTATCTCAGGGGTTGAATGTGAAAGTGCTATCCAGTTTGAAGGATGGCTAACAATGAGAAATTGGATTGTAAAATTAGCTTTGTAATCCAACGAAGTTTAATGTGATCTTGGCAGAATACGAGTGTGGATTTCAAGCCCCCAAAAGGCTACGGTTATTAACGATGGCAGAACACTTCACAAACTCTCAGCTCTATGATGTGACCGGTATTGTTTGCTGTGGTGGGATTTGCCTCCCAACTAGAGATGGTGATCGCCAGTCCAGATTCAAAACACTCCCCAGCGCCTGTGCCAACTCCTCAATTGCTTGCTGACTGGTTGGCAAGAGCAGATCAGATTGACAGGACTATTTTTTTAAACAAATTTCTAGGGGACTCATACAACTCTTATCATAATCCATACACCCATCCATTGTGTTAAGCATATTTATACATTTGTTGCCGTCATCAGTCTCAAAACATTTCTTTCTATTTGAACCCTTGGCATCAACTCCTCGTGTCCCCTCTCGCCCCCACCCTCTCTTCCTCAACAGCCCTTGATGATTTATAAATTATTACTTCTCATGTCTAACACTGTCCAATCTATCCCTTCACCCACTTTTCTGTTGTCGGTCCTCCCAGATCATTGTGATCAGTCCCCCCTTTCTCCCCAACCTTCTCATTGCCCTCCTGGTACTGCTACCCTTAATTTTGGTCTTGCGGGGTTGATCTGTCCGGGATCCCCTGTGTTTCCAGCTCATAACTGTACCTGTGTACATGCTCTAGTCTAGCCAGATTTGTAAGGGAGGATTAGGGTCATGATAGTGGGGGGAGGAAGAATCAAGAACTCTAAGAGGACGTTTAGCCTCGTCTGTTGAGAAATGCCACCGAAAGCTGTGGTGCATTATAGCAGCACTCAAGCCTCCATGGATAAATGGGTGGTGGTGATATATGAACCCCGTTGGCAGATACTCAGATTCAGATTGCCCACCTAGAATGCAAGCATTCCACCCCTAGACTACTCTTTCCCCCAAACTGAAGATTTATGATGGAAGGAAACAAACAACAAAGAAACAAAATGCCTTCAGGATGATTTTGAATTGAGGCAACTTCACAGGTTATAGAGAAAGGACCCCTGGTGGTGAAGTGCTTATGCACTGGGCTACTGTCCCAAGGTCAGCAGTTCGAAACTACCAGCTGCCCTACAGCAGAAAGATAGGCTTTCTACTCCTACAAAAATTAGTCTCATAAACTCACAGGGGAAGTTCTGTCCTGTTCTATGCGGTCACTCAGAGGCAGCATCCGCTCCATGGCAGTGCGTTTTGGTTTAGGTGCTATACAACAGCTCTCTAGGATTTTCTTGACTGAAACATTAATGGACACAGATGGTCAGGCCTTTCTTGCAGAGTTCACTGGAGTGAGTTTGTACTGCCAATGTTTAGGTTATCAGCCAAATATAACCCTTTAGTAAAGGAAGGGGCCATCATTTTCATAGTCTCGGGATATTTTAAAGCTGAAGCTTTGGGTTTCTAGAGCTCCTTGGTGATGTGAGCATTTGTCACCTCGAACTGCAGATAGGTGGAGTTCAGCTGCATCAGCATCACCTGAAGGAACCGCCAGCCAAGCATGCGTGGTCAGATTCCTTTTCTGGATCTAATGATGTGAGACTCTAAATGGGCTCTAATATCCGATTCAGTGCCAGCATATGGCATTATCTGCTTCTGTGGGAAGTGCAGGGAAGCATGTCATACATGCTTGATATATGGCCAGTGTCTATGAGAGCATGACTTATTAATTACTTGACAGTGAAGATGTGGAAATAACTGAAATGAGATGGGATGCAATGTCTTTTCAGCCTTACTTCAGGCTTCCTGGGCTCTTACACCTTAAAGCAAAAGAGAACAGTTTGAACCCATTCGCTATGCATTTCGTTTGCATTTTCAAGCCTTTTCCAAAATCCACCATGGAGCATTGTTAGCTCCATGGAGCATTGAAGCATTCAATAGAAGTCAATAAGTATTTGCTAAGCCCTCCGTTCTGTGTCATCTTCTAAGTTGGCTGTGTAATGTTACAGAAACAAAACCCTCAACTATTTGACTTCTTATATTTCCTTAACTGGAATTGGCAACATACAAAAATAGTTACATGACAAAATTTAAAGTTTAATGCCAGAATTAGTGATCCCCATGGGAGAAAGCCGTGAATGACAGTTCAGTGGTGGAGTTTTTTTTCTTCCATGTGGACAGCCTGGATTTGATTTCTGATGAATACCTCTCAGCACAGCTGCCAATCATCTTTCAGTAAAGGCTGACGTGTTGCTATGGTGCGACATGGTGCTATGATATACAGGTTTCAGTAGCACTCTCAGACTCACACAGACCAGGAAGAAAGACAGTCAGTGAAAACTCTATGGGTCATAATGATACTATCTGAAACTGATCTTGGGGATGGAACTGGACCAAAATATCTTGTGCTTTGTTGTGGTACCATGAATAAGACCAACTTCACAGCAGCTAGCAGCAGCAGCAACAACAACAACAACTAGGATCAACAAGTAGAATCAAGAATTTAAAATGTAGTAAACGTTTTATTGAACCAAACATGTGTAAGCAGAGAAGAATCTCTTTGTATAGCATAATCACTTTGTAGGTACAGGCATTCTAGTACAGTTGTTATCAGCCAGGCAGACTCACCAAGCAAACGTAACTCATTGCCAATGAGCTGTTTCAGACCCAGAGAGACCTGTTGTATCAGAGTAGAACTGTTCCGTAGGCGTTTAAGTCTGCATTGTTAGGAAAGCTGATTCCTACATCGTTCTCACCCTGAGTGGTTGGTGGGCTTGAACCACTGACCTTTTGGCTGTCAGTAAGGTACTTTACCTGCTATGCAATCAGGGTTTCTTGAAGCCTCATCCATGAATTTAAATCCCAGGTTCACTTTCATCAGTGATGTGGCCTTTAAGAGTGACATTGAATTTGGAGAGCAGCATTGAACTGTTGTTGCTTTTGGTAATTGCTGTCAAATTTGCTCAAACTCATAGTACCTCTGTGTGTGATAGAAGGAATCCTAGCTGCTTCTATGCACCTTTGCCATCTTTCCTATATTTGAGTTCACTTTGTATCAATCCCTCTCCTTGGGCATTAGGGGAATTACATAGGTGCACACTTTAAAGCATTACGAGCAATGTTTTGTAAGTGTTAATGATGAACTTTATTGTATCCTATTCTGTGATGCTGCTATTACAAGTGATTTGGCATTTTGAATTTGCTTTATTATGCAAAAATAATAGTGGAAATTAAGGCTAGATGTATAGATTGAAATGTCATCAAGATATGGGTAAATTTTAGATCATGGGAGATAAAATTCTCTAAAAGGAGATTGTAAATAGAAAAGACTGTAGGGGTAAGAATGAATTTTTTAAATGAATCTTATATTTAGAGGGCAAAATAAGTTTTTAGCCAATTTGGGGAACAGGTGAAATCACAGAAAAATTCCCAGGATTGAAAAAAAAACCATGCCTTTAGATTAAAAGACCCAATATGATGAATATGTTAAAAGAATACCTAGAGACATCAATGTGAAAGTTGGTCATTAAAGTGTTTTTGTAAAATTGCCTACAAAAACTAGAGTTACTAGCAGCATCATATACAACAGCCAATAAGCCAAATATGGAGATCAAATGAAAATATTTTCCGACTCACCAAAATATCCTTCCATGTGACCTTTTAAAGAAAGTCCTTTGAGGGAATTCTACCAAACCTTAAGAAAATAAATCAAGAATGAAAATATAGCATGCAGAGAGCAGCATATCTAATAAGAGTATAATGAAAAGAGTCTGTGCAGAAATCACAAGGAGCAATTAATCTGTAAATGAAATGAAACACTCGAATATCAATATGCTAAGGATTAGTGTGCTGAAATGGACTGTTATTGGCCATTTGAACCAGATTATTCTATATATGCTGTGTAGAAGTGAAAAATTGAAGAATGACTACAACATCATTGAACAAAGAATTTCAAGGCCTAACCTAAAGTGCAACACTGTCAGCTATAAGATAACAACTGTACACTTACAAGAAAGACCAGTTAACATGTCTATTACTAAAAAATTGCACACTGGTCCATAAAGACAAAGACGAACAATCTGAATATCTCCTAACTCCTGTAGTCTGAAATTGATTAGGTCTGTAACTAAAATACTTTGGTGATGGGAATTCTAAAGTTGGGGAGAAAAAAGCCTTCATAGTTGGTAAATATAGCCCTGGTGTTATTAATGACACCAGAGATTACATGATAGAATTTTTAAAGGTCGTTAACTTACTCATTGGAAACACTAAAAAAAAAAATGGTGATGATGATTCATGTATAGCTTTTCCTGATAGCATACCCCAAAATAAACCTAACCCTGTTTGTGGAAAAGGATGATCTAGAAACACAATATCATCAATTAGAACAAAGCAATGGGTTGCGTATGGAGCATTCAATTACTCAGAGAAATTCAAGCTAAAGCAGAAAATATTTAAAACATATCATGAAATCCAAGTTACTGTCTTGAATCTATTCCACCTGAATTTAAAGACTCATCTCAGGAATAGGTTTGACACTAATGACAGATGACCAAATGGGTTGTGGGTTGACATCAGAGACAGCATACATGAATAAAGCAAAAGGTCAATGTGTTAGTCCAGGTAGAATAGAGAAACAAGCCCAGAGACACTCATATATATGGAGAGCTTTATATCAAGGAGTAACTATATGTCAAGAAAATATCCTAGCCCAGATCAGATCAAATCCTTAAGTCTGATATTATCCCATAAGTCCAATACTAGTCCATAGAGTCCTCTTCATACTCAAGTAGCTCATGAAACAATGCCGAATGCAGGAGGATTACAGGCCTGTGGGCAAAAACATCTTGTTGATCAAATAGTGGTAGAAGCATCTCAGCACTGGCCAAGGACTCCATGTGGCTCCTCCAGTTCCCCAAATGTGACTCCTCATCATGAAGGTGAAGCAGAGAGGGTGTATGGCCTGTCCCCAGGGAGAAAGAGAGGAAGTTTCCAGAATTCTCATGGGAAGGTCACACCCTCAAGCAGGCATCAGACTGTGATCTGATTGACATGCTAGACTCCACCCCTTCACTCATAATATGCTCAAGTTGACATGAGATTATGTAAATACCATAGTCATTGAAAGAAGAAAAGCCCAAAGTATAGGTCAGAAGAAACTCCAAAGCTTGTTCTTCAACACAGAATTGCCAGAATTACTTTAAGTTTACATAAAGAAAGCTGAGCAAAAAATTTAGAAGCATGGCTCAAGAAGATAAAATTAGGTATTTGAAAGAAATGTGCAAAGACTTGGAGTTAGAAAACCAAAAGCAAAGAACCACTTGATATTTGTCAAGCTGAAAGAACTCAAGACAAAATTCAAGCCTTAAATTGCAATATTGAAGAATTCTACAGGCAAGGAATTCAGTGATGCAGAAAGCATCAGGAGAATATGGCAGGAAAACACAGAGGCACTATAAAAAAATAATTTGGTAGATGTTTAGCTATTTCAAGAGATAGCAGATGGGCTGTAGCCAGTGGTATTGAAGGAAGAAGGCCAGGATTCACAGAAGGCATGGGTGAAATGCAAACCTCTGGGAGTTAATGCAACACCAGTTGAGCTATTTCAGCAAAGGGTTGCAATGCTGGCAGTACTCATTAGGCTATGGCAAGAAATCTGAGCGAAGTCTTCATTGCCAATCAACAGGATATATTCCTATTTGTGCCTCTTCCTCCTCTTCCTGAGCTCCAAAAGTTGATCTTACAAGTTTCTGTCTCTGCTCAGCTCCACAGATCTGGCTGCCTGCCCGCTCCCCCCGCCCCCCCCAGATTTGTACCATGGTCGATAATGAATGCACCTTCATTGCCATCAAGCTGGACGGTGTGCAGCACGGCCTGGTAGGCGACATGATCAAACGTTCTGAGCAGAAGGGATTCCACTTGGTGGTCATGAAGTTAGTTAAGGCTCCCAAGGACCACCCAAAGCAGTGCTACCTTGACCTGAAAGACTGCCCCTTCTTCCCAGGGCTGGTGAAGTACATACACTCGGGACCCATTGTGGCCATGGTCTGAGAGGGGCTGAAGAGAGGCTGGGTGATGCTGGGAGAGACCAAGGCAGCGGATCCTAAGCCAGGCCCCATCCTAGGGGCCTTCTGTCTTCAAGTGGGCAGGAACATCATTCATGGCAATGATTCATTCAAAAGGGCCGAGAAAGAAATCAGCTTCTGGTTTAAGCTGGAGGAACTGGTGGATGACAAGCCTTGTGGCCATGTCTGGTTCTATGAGTAAGAGGCTGACAAGCAGTCTCATGCCTGTGGACCTGTTTGCACTGTGCCTGTCTTTGTACAGCTCTTTCTCTGGGGAAGGAAGCAGTAGGATTGATGTCCTGTTTCCTTCCAAAGCATGCTGACCCATAACATAAAGCCTTAGGGGAAAAATAGGTGATCTAACAGAATGGGTAAATTATCAAACTTTAATGGGCCAAGTATCAATAATATCACACACTAACGAAGTTTTCCTGGAGACCATTCAGAAATGCTTGTAGCAGTCTACCGGCAAGAACTTCCCTGACATTAAGATTAGATTTACAAGAGGTCGTGGAATAGCTAGATGTATCATTGGAGATTTCAGAGGGATCATAACTGCAAACAGAAAACAATACTAGAAAGATGTTCACCTGTGTTTTATGAACTATTCAAAGAGTCACCCATTTGGCTCCCAGTAAATTATGAATAAGAGTGCAAATGGAATTTCAGAACAGCTAATTGTGTTCATGCAGACCTGCATGTAGATCAAGAGGCAGTCAGTCATGTGACAAGAGTAAGGGGACACTGCATGCTTTGAAGTTGGGAAAGGTGCGTATCAGGTTGTGTTTGCCACCATATTTACTCCATCTGCATGCTGAGCAAACAAAGAAGCCAAGGAAACGCTATCAAGAAGAACACGGGAACAGGATCTGAGGGAGACTCATTGACCACCTCTGACATGTGGATGCCTCAAGTTTTCTTGTGGAAAGAAAGAGGATTAGAAGCAGTTGATGATATGGAACAAAGGCTACAGCTTTCTTTATGGATTACACCTTCACATAAAGAAAATAAAAATCCTTACAACAAAATCCTTACAAATCCTTAAAAGAACATTCTGATCAATGGAGAAACTATTGAAGTTGTCAAGGATTTCATTTCACTTGGATCCACAATCAATACTTATGGAAGCAGTGTCACAAAATCAAGCCACATACTGTATTGGGCAAATCTGCTACAAAAGACCTCTTTCTAGTATTTAGAGCAAGGATGTCAGTTTAAAGAATAAGTTGTGCCTGACCCAAACCAGGGTATTTCATCACCTCATAGCTATTTGAAAGTTGAAAATGAATAAGGAAGGCTCAGTACATTCCATGCCTTTTAGTTATGGTTCTCACGAGGAATGCAAACATGGGAACCATTGGGAGGATGGTGCAGGACTGGACGTGTCTTGTTCTGTTGTGCACAGGCTTGCTATGGGAGGGAATGGACTTGATAGTACATGACAGCAACAGTGAACAATGGGGGGGGCAGTCAAAAAAATCTGTTTTGGAGGAAATACAGCTAGAGTTCTCCTTAGTAGAGAGGATGTTATCAGGAGGGACCAGTCCTTGGAGAAAGATATCATGCCTAGAAAAAGACCCAAAACTGAACTTGCTACCATAATGACCCAAGAGGCCAGGGTACAGGTGCCCCTTGTGAGTCTCCAAGACTATAAAGCTTTAATGGTGTTGAAAGCCTCATCTTTTTCTTGTGGAGAGACTGGTGGTTTCAAACTGCTGACGTGTGGTTAGCAACCCCCAAGTAACCATTATAGGTAGAAGGTTGATTTAAAAAAATACAAGAGGAAGAGACCCTCAACTAGATGTACTGACACAGTGGCTACAACAATGGACTCACTCATGGCAATGGTTGTGAGGATGGGGCAAGTCCACACAGATTTCCCCCAGTCATACATAGGGTTGTTATGAATTGGACTGGATAATATTATACCCCTAGAAATGACTAGACCTATGCTAAGGGAAATGGTTGGAGTTTAAAATGAAGAAAGAACCATAAGACTTCTACTGAGAAGGCTCTTGATATATTTTACTGTAAGTGGATAATGTGATTTATTATAGACAGTCCCATAATAAGGTACATATCAATGACTTGTTCTCATCATGTAGAATTAGCCTAGAGACAAATCATGGCAGAATTTATGAAGATTATAGAACAAATTGTAGCTAATACTACTCCTGCTATTATTAAAAGTATTAGTATGACATAGATAGGAGATGAAAGGAAGGGGGACCAAAAAATATTCTCTTTCAATTTATGGATCAAGAAGTGGAGTTGTAACTAGTTTTGCTATTCTTACTGCAGAGATGTTCCCAGGAGAAATTCTGGGCCTAGCACTATATATATATAGAGAGAGAAAGGGTTGAAGAGGTGAGGAGTGATAAAAGCAATAGAAGTTCTCATCTATCATAGCTGGTGGTCAGTAGAGGAGAAATCATGGTATAAATGTGTTAATTAAGTGTTGGAAGGTGAACTTTAGCCAAACAAAACACAAGCAATTAAAAGCATTTGCCTCTAGGGATCAAGACTGTGGGTGGAGAGTCGCAGAGAAGAGAATGTCTGGATTTCTTTAAAAGCTCTTCTGGGATGGTTTGTTTGTTTGTGGCTGTTGCTTTCTTTTGACAAGATATGCATTTGTGGCTTTGAATATAAATAGATGAAAATTAAATGAGAGTATTAAACTATACATATGAAATTATTGTAAAGATTAATTAGGAAGATACTGAAGAATTAAGACAAAAAGCACACAGGCAACTTGGATTCTAAGTTTTAAAATACCACAGCTGAAAGCTCAGACACAGATAATTCCTTTGACCAGAAATCCTATGACTAATTTGCAAAAAAAAAAAAAAAAAATTAAGAGTGATTTTTTTTTGAAAGGTGAGTGAGGAAGAGAGAATAATCGTGGGGTTGTAGAGAAGGAATTAGGCAGCACACCTGTTCCTCTGCCCACCTATTTCATCCCTAAGGGTTGATGTTAAAAGCAATATAGAAAAACAATGAACACATGAAGGGAAAGAAAGACCAATGAGTTAATTGAACTAACTGAAGATCGTGGGTGCAAAGGCGGTAATATAGCAGGTAAAGCTTTGTTAGATCTTGGTTGAAGAAGTGATTAAAGAAATTCTCAACAGGAAAAAGACCACAGAAATCTCACTCTTTAATTATCTTTTGAAGCAGCCAGATAAAATGGAATAGATCAAATAGTAGCCAATAGGGAAGGGAAATTCAGATCCAGGACAGGGAATATTTGGCCCAAATACCATCAATCTGGCCTCATCCCCCTTTGGGGGAAGTCTGGACAGTCCTCAGCAGTGGAGGCATAACTACCAGGGCGTTTGTCAGTAAGCAACCTAAACTCAAAGGAAACCCAAGGACAATGTACGTGTAAGTAAATCTCTTCCCAAGCTCAAAACCAGTTTCACTGTGGCAGAATCCATTTCAACTCATGGTGCCCGCATAGGATGGGGTAGAACTGCCCGGGTGGGTTTCTGAGACTGTCGATCTGTGTGAGACTAGACATACTGAGCTTTGTCCTGTGGAGTCGCTGGTGGTTTTGAACCGATGACCTTGTAGTTAGGAGCTCAATGTGTAACCAGCTACATCAACAGTTCTCTACCTGTGGGTTGCAAGCCCTTTGGGGGTTGAATGACCCTTTCACAGGGGTTGTCTAAGACATCGGAAAATACATATTTCTGATGACCTTAGGAACCAAGACACTGCTCTTCTATCTGTCTCTAGGCGAGTCTGCCCACATACAAGTAGCCAGAGTGAAGACCCATGTTACACTATACTTCAAGACAAAATATCATTTATTTGTCATTAGAAATAAATATTTCACAAGGTATACCAGTAATTGCATATTGTTTTTGCAACAAATCACTATGCTTTAGTTATGTTCAATTTGTAATAATGAAAATGTTCTGCATATCATTATGATGTATAGCAGAAGCAAAATGACAGTTATGAAGTAGCAATGAAAATAATTTTATGGCTGGGGGTCACCCCAACATGAGGAACTGTATAAAAGGGTTGCGGCATTAGGAAGGTTGAAAACCACTGCCTTATGCCATGAGGTCTCCTAAGTAAATCTTTTAGCTCCTGTTGAATTCATTCAAAAATTGGGGGAGGGTAAGGGATGAGAAGCTGACATCAAGGACTCATGTGGAAAAGCAGAGATGTGGAAAATGATGACAGGCTAAGGGGCTCAGCACAGTATATGTATGTATGTATTGTGATAAGTGATGTACGAATCCCCAATAAAATGATTAAAAAAAGAAAAAAAATTGGACTTAAACTTAATAGGCTTAAAGAAAGAGCATTTCATTTTGCTGAGTGGCACAGATAAGAAATATGGTCTGAAGAGTCAAGACTAGCTCAGCTTCTTAGGGGAATCACAGACACTTTAGCTTAGGGGTTATCCTGTGACAGATTCTTCTCGGGTTACTAGATCATGGTCAGTGGCTGAGTTCAAGTGAAATTTTGAGGATGTTATAAAAGGCATTAATAACTCATTATACAAAATAAATCGAGGTTAAAAGATGTTAATATACATGCCCAAGATCAGGAATCGAAAATAGAAAGTCTGACCTTGGGTCTCAGGTGCTTAGTGCCCTGGTCTAGAGCGCTTATATTCAATTACAACATCCATCTCACAACCCGGCCAAGTCTGCTTAAGATACCAACAGTAGAGACTGTAGATTGACATCGGACTGAAATGCAGTTATAAACTTCTACTTTTTTGGCATCCATCACTGCCCTCTGGTGGGAGTAGGAGGCCCAGCCTTGCTCCTGGAGAGCTGCTGCTGGATTTAAACTGCCAACCCAGTGGGCCGCAGTCTCGCACACAACCACTATGCCACTGGGGCTCAGCATAAACTTCTATTTTATCTAAGATAGTGTATGTTTGGCTTTCTTTTATGGCAGCTTGAGTGTACTGTAAGAAATAAAGAAATGAATTTGGGGATTTTTTTTGGGGGGGGGGCGGAATCACTGCCCTCTGGTGTTTGTGGGAGCTACCCAGCCTTGCTCATGGAGAACCACTGCTGAATGTGAACCGCCAACCCCTGGGCCCCAGTCCTGCACTCGACCACTATGCTACTGGGGCTCAGGCAAACTTAGGGATCTTATTGTTACTTTTGGCTCATGAAGCTTTTGGCGTTTTATTGCTGTCATGACATTTTTGTACACAATGAGAATAAGACTCCAGATGGTCCCAAACCAATAAAACAAATCCATTGTCATTGGATTGATTCCAACTCAGAAGGCCCCTATATGACAGGGTAGACTTAGCTCTGAGGGTTTCCCAGACTTCACTTCTTTACGGGAATAGACAGCGTCAACTTTCTCCTGTAAAGCGACTGGTAGGTTCTTACCATTGCTCTTGTGGTCAGCAGTTCAGTGCGGTCCACTGCACCAGGGAGTTTCTTCACAGACGCCACCACAAAAGTGTTACCTATAATTGAGTAGTAAACCCTACTACTATCAAGTCATTAATAAATCGAGGTTTTCTTCCCATTATTTTATTTATTTATTTTTTGTGGGCATCATTGCCTCTGGTGATTGTGGGCGCTACCCAGTGCCACTCCTGAGAGCCACCACTGGATTTGAACCACCAAGCCTGCGATGCAGTTCCACACTCAACCACTTAAACCACTGGGGCTCAGCCCCCCATTATTTTAATAACCTACATACCATTCAAAGTGGAATTAGGTATTCTTTCATGAAAAGAGGTAGTTTAAGCAAATTTCACAAATATTTGACTGTTTTTACTTTTAAAACAGTTTTTTAAATTTAAATTGTTTTAAAACAGTTTCTTTTTTTAATATAGATTTTACTGGGGGTTCTTACAGCTCTTATAACATTCAGTACATCATTCTTAGTAAGCACACTTGTACACATGTTGCCATATTCATTTCCAAAGATTTTCTACTTGAGGCTCTGGCATAAGCTCCTCTTTCCCCCTTTCCTCAGTCTAGGTACAGTGTAGTAGCAATGAGATGTGCAACTTTCCTCGGGTTCTCAAGTGCTTCCTCCCACCGACTATCATGATCCAAATTCTACCAGACAAATTCAGCTACACCAGGGGATGTACACTGGAGCTGGAAACATGGGAAATTTCGGATCGATGATCCCTTGGGACTAGTTGGGGGAGTGGTGACACTGGGAGGGTGGAGTGATGGTGGAGTGGAAAGGGGGAATTAATTCCAGGGATCTACATGTGACCTCCTCTCTGGGATGTGGACGGGGGGGGTGGGAGGTGAGGTGATACATTGGACAGTGTACACTATGAAGAGGTATGAGCAATTTGTAAATTATTAGGGGTTGATGGGGGAGGAGTAGGGGGAGGGGAAATATGGGGAGCTGGAATTTAAAAAACAGTTTCATGTCATTGGTTTTGTATTGAACAGTTTAAACTCCTTATCAGAGTCCCAATAGCTTACCTGTCTTGTCTCCAGTTAGGAGGTGACTAGCTACACCTTAAACCCAGGAAAGACCTTAAAGACCTGGAAACCTTCTATCCTATTGCTTCATCTCCCCTCCTTTGGCTGGATCTCCACTTTGTTCTCTGGTATTAAAGTCTTGGTTTTGTTTTTTCCCCTTCTAAGCCAGGTCTCAGACAATATTGTTGCATTTATAATTGACTAATTTCACTTAGCATCATGTCCTCCAGATTGATCTATGCCTTGATGTGCTTTCTAATTTCATCCTGGCTTTCTAGCAATCCATAGCATATCCTTGTGTTTGTATATGAAAGTTTCTCTAACCACTCTTCTACTTTTGAAGAGTTCAGTTGTTCCCATTGTCCCGTTATTGTGAACAATGGTTAGAGGATATGCCTATTAATGCTATCACTCTTCTTTTTTTCCCCCAAGCATCAAAGGTTTTTATTGAGCTTAGTATAATTAAAAAATAAATCATTTTCTTGGGGGCTCTTAAAGCTCTTATAACCACCCATACATCCATTGTATCAAGCACATTTGCACAAGTGTTGCCGTCACCCTTTTCAAAGCATTGTCTTGAGCCCTTGATATCAGCTCCTCTTCGTTTTCCCCTCCATCCCCACCCTTGTAGCCGAGGTACTGTTGAAGTGTAGGGGTTGCTATTCACAGCTATGTGGAGTAGCGCAGTGTGGATGGCCACTGTGCGTGCACATATTTCCAATGCCACCAGCAGTGTCCTGGTGCTTCAATCTCTCTGCAGTCTCAGCAGCATTTGTTGTTGTTGTTTTTGAACTGGGCTGTCCTTATTGGTGCAAAGGGGGATCTCATCTTTGCATTTGCATCTCCTGGAGAGCTAGTGATCATGGGCAACTCTTCATAGGTCTTGTCCATCTTTGGATGTCATATTCAGCGAACTGTTCGCTAATGTTCTTAGTCTACTTATAAATCACGTGATTTGCCTTTTGCTTATTGAGGTAGCACAGCTATGGGAAAATTTTAGCAAGCACTCCCTTGTCCATGGAGTTGTTGCCTAAAATATTTTCCACTCTCTACTCCTTGGATGAAATTTTTTGGCGCAGTTAAGGATTTCATTTTTATTTGGGATGTTCTTTTTAAAAACAAACACAGTTTTGTTGGGACATAATTCACACATTATATAAGTCAGTAATTTAATCATATCAAGAAGAGTTGTATAATCATTACCACAATCAATTTTAGAACATTTTTTTTTACTATATTCCTTATTATCAGCTTGCCACCCACCCCAGCCTCCCCTCTTGTACCCCCTAAGAAATTATTAATCTAGTTAGCATCTCTGTAGATTCCAGATATTGGAAAAAGAGACAAAAAACAAAGCTAACAATAATAGCAAAATAGAGAAACACCTCAATCAAAAAGAAAGTAGAAAATATTAAAAATTAGAAGCATTTTTTAAGATGGGATAAAAAGGATTAAATCTAAACCAAGCTATATCTGCTATTACCACTTTTCAAGTGCCGGAGAGCTAGGTTTTTCCCCTCCCTGGGGTATATTTCGAGGGGATTCACTGGAGGCTAAATCCACATGTATCTTACCCAACCCCCCGAAACTGATACAGCATTTAAATGGACCAAAAGAAAGTATTGAATAACAGGCTACATTTTACCTAACTCATTCTGCTCTCTATAATTGTCTCTACAATCCTCTCTACAAGGCTCTGCACATCTCTGGGCTACGGTCAGAGGGTTCAGCAGAGGCTTCATCTATTGGTGGACCCTGCAAATGGATTTAGGCTTCCACTGTCATCATTGCCTTCTTGAAACCAAGTGTTCATACTTTAAGCTCTGTTAAGTATCTCATTTTCAGTAGGTTCCAATCAAGTATTTTGTCTTTTGTTTGTGTTTCTGTCTGTGTGACACTATATTTGAAGTCTGTAATAATGCCCTTAAGTGTGTCCACATTTCCTCATTCAAGATATTTATAGTTCTGGGATTTACATTGAGTTTTTTTTAAAAATCCCTCTTACATTCATTTTTTATTCAAGGGGTGAGTTATGGGCATTGGTTCATTCTTCTGCAAGTGGAGATCCAATTTTGTCAGCACCATTAGGTAAAGATACTTTCTTTTTCCTGTTTAATGTTGTTGCCTTTTGTTGAAGATCATTTGTTTGTAGGGAGATGGACTTATTTCTGGTTTCCTCCTGTATATCTACCATTGCACCCAAACTGGGCTCTTTTAACTAATATGGCTGTATAGTAGATTTGGAGTCAAGAAGTGAGAGTTCTCTTATTTTGCTCTTTGTAAACAGTTATTTGCTTATCCCGGGTCTCTACTCTCTTAATATAAAATTAGTAATGAGCCTTCCCATTTCTTTGAAGAACTCAGTTGGGAGCAGGATGTAAATTACATTGAATTTACAAATTACTTTGGGTTTTTCTTCTTGTCAGGTGCCCTCAAGTCAGTACCAACTCAGAGTAACTCTAAGTCCAACAGAACATCACACTGTTGCATCCTGGACCATCATTACAGGGGTTTTGAGCCAGTTGTTACAGCCACTGTATCACCATCTATGAAGGGTCTGCTTCTTTTTCACTGCCCCACAATGTTACCAAGAATTATGCACTTCTCTAAAGACCAGTCTTGACTGATATCAAATCCAAAAGTATGCGAGATGAAGCCTTGCCATTCTTGCTTCTAAAGAGGATTCTGGCTGTACTTTGCCCAAGACAGAACTGTTTCATTCCTTGGTCTCTTCAATATTCTTCTCCAGCACCATAATTCAAATGCATTGGTTCTTCTTCTTTGGCTTTCCTTATTCCATGTCAACTTTCCCATGCACTGAAAATACTACAGCTTGAGTCAGGTACACTTTAGCCCTCACAGAAGCCTCCTCATTATTCAATACTTTAAAGAGGTCTTCTGCAGCAGATTTACCCGTGGCAATGTGTCCTTCAATCTCTTGACAGTTGCTTCCATGAGCATTGATTGTGAATCCAAGCAAGATGAAATCCTTGACAACTTCAACCTTTTCTCTGTCTATCATGATATGATATGGCATATTGGTCCACTTGTGAGAATTTTAGTTCTCTTCACGTTGAGTTACAATCCATATTGGAGGCTGCAATCCTTGATCTTCATCAGCAAGTGCTTCAAGTCCTTCCCATTTCCAGCCAGCAAGGTTATGTCATCTGCAAATAGCATGTTGTTAATATGCCTTCCTCCAAAAACGGATATAATATTCCTCTTCATAGATTCTGGCTTCTCTGTTTATCTGCTCAGCAAACAGTTTGAATAAATATGAGAAGATTGTTCAGCACTGACACATAATACATTTTCTGATTTTAGACCATGCAGTATTTTCTTGTCTGACTGCACAATTGTCTCTTGATCCATGTATAATTTCCACGTGAGCATAATGAAATGTTCTTGAATTCCCATACTTCTTAAGGCATAATCAATAAAACACCAGTGAACATCTTTCTGGCATATTATGCTTTAAGCCAAGACCCACTGGAGATCAGCAATAAAATCTTTTGTTCCACATCCTGTCTTACATCCACTGTGCATTTCCAGCAGCTTCCTGTCAATGTTAAAATTGTTGGATGGTCTCTACAGAAAGCTTTCTTGAATATAATATTAGTGATATTGTTCTACATTTCGAGCATTCTATTGAGTCACCTCTCTTTAGAATGGGTACAAATAAAGATCTCTTCCAGTCAACTGAACAAGTCGCTGTCTTCCAAATTCCCTGGCACATAGAAGTGAGTGCTGTTGGTGTTGCATTAGCTTGGTGAAACATTTCAGTTTCAACAATTTCATCCATTTCTGATACGTTTTTATCGGCTAATCTGTTGAGTGTAGCTTGGACATCTTTTGGGACCATTGGCTTTTGATTATATGCTGTCTCTAGAAATGGATGAATGTGTTTTAATTCTTTTGGAACAGTGACTTTATATATTCTTTCAATCTTCCATTAATGCTTCCTGCGTAATTCGATAGTTTATCCGTACAACCTATCGATACTGCAACTCACGGCTTGAATTTTTCCTTATATAGTCTTCTTTTGTGTTGAGAAATTTCCCTCAAGAATGTGTATTGGATATTTTCAGATTCCTTTTCTAAATTGATTAATACAAACTTGTACTCTTGTATACTTAATATAAAACCCATTTGATCATGGTGTGGTAATTTTTAAATATATTTGTGGATGCTATTGGCCAGTGTTTTTTTCTTCTTCTTTTTAAAAATCATATTATTGGGGACTCTTATAGCTCTCATAACAATCCATACAGCTCTCATAGCAATCAATCCATACATCAGTTGTAGCAAGCATATTTGTTCATATGTTGCCATTATCGTTTTCCGAACATGTACTTTCTGTTTTAACCCTTGGAATCAGCTCCTCTTTTTTTCCTCCTTCCCCCTTTATAAATTATTATTATTGTTTTCATGTCTTACACTGACTGCTGTCTTCCTTCAACGACATTTCTGTTTGCTCATCCCCCTGCTGTGGGGATAAGGAGGAAGTGTTATGTTTCAATCATTGCAATCAGTCCCCACCCCACTCTTCTCCTTTGTATTGCCACTCCCATTTCTACTCCTGAGAGGTTTGTCTGACCTAGATTCCATGTGTCATTAATTCTCTGTTACCAGTGTACATGCTCAATTCTGGCCAAAACTTAAAGGCAGGACTGAGGTCATGATCATGAGGGGTGGGGAAGCCTCAAGGAATCAGAAGGATATTGTGTGTTTCATTGGTGCTATACTGCTCCCTGGTTAACTCATCCCCTTCTTGAGACCCTTCAGCAAGGGGATGTCTTTTTGTCTACAGATGGGTTTTGAGTCCCTGCTTTCAACCCCTTTATTCTCAACTATATGTTTTATTTGTTTGTTTGTTTGTTTGGGGGTCTTCTGATGCCTGCTACCTGATACTGTCAACAACTCAAGCACACGGGCTGGTGTGTTTCTTCCATGTGTGTTTGCTGCTTCTCTGCTAGATGGCATTGGCCAGTCTTTTATTGATAATTTTTATATCTATGTTCATGAGGAATATTGGTCTGTAGTTTTCCAGCTTGGTAATGTCTTTACCTGGTTTTGGCATTAGGCTTTCTAGGGATGCTGGAACAGAAATGCCACACGTGGGTGGCTTTTAAGGATAGACATTAGTTTTCTCAAAATTTTGGAAGCTAGAAGTTCAAATTCAGAGTGTGGCATGAGTGGGAAGTCCCTGTTTGGTTTTCTTCTCTCCATTACCCAGTGGGATTAGGCTGGTTCCAGCTTGTGGCTGTAGGATTCTTGATGTCATGTGAGTCGGGATAGAACTGTGTCCACAGAATTTCCGGTGCCTTGAAACCTCTCAACATGCTCTATTTCAAGTAAGACAACACTTGCAGTAGAACCTTTGATGGCGAATCCAAATGCTGGTGTTTTCATTCTTTCAGTATTATGATGGCAGAAAATGTGGCAGTCTAGAAAGATTACATTTTTCTAGATGTAATCTAGCTTACAACTCACGGCGATAGTTATAGATGATTCTTTAAGCACATTGTGACTGACTTAGTGGCAACGGGTTTGCCAAATTTTGAAGATTAGCAAGTTGGGGCAGCTGATTCAGAAACTCAGTGTATTAGAGGGCAATGGGCTCAGCGGACCTGAGTTTGTGCCCTGCGGCATGTCAGGTGAAGTCTGCGGGCACTGCAGGGAGCTATCTTTTTAAGTTAATTTTTTTTAATAAAGAAATTAAGCCCTCACAGTGATGAATTAAATGCTCATGATTACAGGCTTAATAAAACCAAGGCTCTCTTTCCAGTTGAATTCCCTCTTCCTTCTGATCTTCACATTGCATATACTGAGTATGCCCAGATAATATTGAGTGTATAATCATCAGGAATCTCCCAAAAGTTCAATATCTCCAAACAAAAAGGACACATAATCCAATTGAAAGGTGATCAGTAGACATAAATAGTCACTTCACCAAAGAGGATATTCAGGTGGCCAATACACACAGGAAGAAATACTTCCGAGCATTAGCCCTTAGAAAGATGCAAATCAAGCAACCATAGGATAACATACACCCTAACACTGAAACCAAAGTTAAAAAACAAAATAGAAAACAACAAATGATGGTGAGGATGCGAAGGGACTGCCTCATCTACACAGCTGGTAGACTGTCTAATGCAGGGCCACTCATACTTTTTTTGCACGCGAGCTACTTAAAAAATGATCAAGTCAAAATGATCTACTGAGTATAAAAATATAAAATATGTTTAGTGTTATTTACTTATTACATTTATTCATGAATGCGGTGAGAATTCTTTATATGTACAATGTATGTTTATGTACCTTGCATAACCACATGAGTCCGTATTGCACAGCACAATGAACTATGTACGTTTTTCTGTCACTACTCGAGTTTACTCTGATGACTTGCACTGAATGGAATGAGCCAGAGTCTGGACAGGAGCTGCTGACAGCCTCAAGTGCACTTTGTCAGTCATGGTGGAATGGCACTTGGCCATCATGATCCTAGGTGGGAAAAGACTGACTCACATCAATAAGTAGAGCCAAATGATACAGTCAAAGAGGCAGTATATTTTCTCTTGTTTGGGTACTTTCTCTTGATAAGTATATTTCAGAGCTGTTCATGCATTCTGGACATCAACTGAATGTCATCTTGTAGTGTCAAAATCTCCCATTCCATTGGAAAGTGATATGTCTTTGTTTTTTGCCTTAATCATTTCATTGAGGGCTCACACAACTCTTACCACAATCCACACATACATCTATTGTGTGCAAAGCACATTTGTAACTTTGATGCCATCATCTTTCTGAAAACATTGGTATTGACTCCTCCCTTTTTCACTCCCTCCCTGCCTCCTCCTCCCTCAACAACCCTTGATAATTTATAAATTATTATTATTTTGTCATACCAAATCCTGTACAATGTCTCCCTTTGCCCACTTCCCTATTGTCTGTACCCGAGGGGGGAGGGTAAATGTAGATCCTTGTAATCGGTTCCCTCTTTCTACTCCACCTTCCCTCCATCCTGCCATTATTGCCACTCTCCCCACTGGTCCTACAGGGATCTTCTGTCCTGGATTCCCTATGTTTCCAGTTCCTATCTGTACCAGTATACATCATCTTGTCTAACCAGAATTGTAAGTTAGAATTCAGATCATGATAGTGGGACAGAGGGAGCACTTTTGAACTAAAGGAAAGTTGTATATTTCATCATTGCTACACAATACCCTGACTGACTTGTCTCCTCCCCACAACCTTTCTGTAAGGGGATGTCACTTCCCCTGCAGATGGACCTTGGGTCCCCAATCTGTACTCCCCCTCATTTATAATGATACAGAGCGAAATTACTAACACCCAAATAAAGGATTAGAATGATGGTGGGACAAAAGGAAAGTAAAAGGAAATAGAGGAAAGTACTGGGAGGCAAAGAGCTTTAACAGAGGTCTAAATACAGGCATGTACTCCAGTAAATATATTTATATATGATGATCAGAAAATAGGTCTATATGCATATACTTATAGGGTTAGTATTAAGAAAGCAGATGGACATCGACCCTCTACTCAAGTACTTCCTCAATGCAAGAACCCTTTTTTATATTAAATTGGCATTTCTTGATGCTCACCTTCCTGACACAATCACTGAAGACAAATGTGTGCACAAGCAAAAGTGGTGAAGAAAGCTGATGGTGCCTAGCTATCAAAGATATAGCATGTGGGGTCTTAAAGGCTTGAAAGTTAAACAAGTGACCATATAGCTCAGAAGCAACAAAATCCACATGGATGAAGCACACCAACCTGTGTGACCATGAGGTATCAATAGGAGCAGTTATTTGGCATCAAAGAACAAAAATCCTACCATTGTGTGCCCACCTTCCTGATATGATTGCTGAAGACAAAGGCTTTGAAGACTAAAGCAATTGTGGTGAAGAAAGTTGATGGTACCCAGCTTTCAAAAGATATAGTGTCTGGTGTCTTAAAGGGTTGAAGGTTAACAAGTGACCATCTAGCTAAGAAGCAATAAAGCCCTCATGGAAGAAGTACAACAGTCTGTGTCAACAAGAGGCGTTGACGGGATCAGGTATCAGGCATTGTGTCAGTCATGTACTTGGTGCCAATTCATGATTGGGAGTGTAGGGGTGAAGTCTAGCCTGTCAATCTGGAGATGGTCAATGGGACCTTTGTGTAGGCATGACTTTCTCTGATATTTCCCCCATGGAGGTGGGAGACTATAGACTCAGTCTCTTGGAGTCAGTCTATCGACAAGACATGGTGACATGCTGATAGATCCTGAGTCCTGGAACCTGGAGGAACTGGAAGAGAAGCCACATGGGCTTGCCATAATGGAACCAGTCCTCTGGGGCTGGAGAAGACACAGAGAGACCACTACGCTGCTGAGATGCTTCTACCACCAATGGACGATGCTGATGGACCCTAAGCCCTGGAAATGAGGAGCCATGTGGAGACCCCTGCCAGTGCCAAGATGCTTCTACTGCTGCTGGGTACACGAGACTCTGCACCCACTGGTCTGTGATTTTCATGGTGTCATTGCACATGCTTTGTGAGTCGGAAGGAGACTTTATAGACTATTATCGGACATATGGGCTAATATCGGACTTATGACCTTGAGCTGGGCTGGGTTGCTTTCTCACTGTTCCATTCCTCTTGTATATAAAAGTTTTCCTTATACCCATATGCATGTTTATGAATTTGTTTCTGTAGTCTACCCAGACCAACATAGGCATCATTTTTGTTTTCTTACTTGGTCCACCTCTACCACTCATTTTAATACCTTTTCTTACTTTTAAAAGAAATAGACCCAAGTCTAAAAATTGGCAATAACTTCCTTGTCTTCACTTAGCATAGTTGTTTGAGTATGCGTTTGGCATCGAAGATTCCATCTGATTGACTGCACTGCTATTAATTAAGTGATGGGATCGATGACAGACTTGTCTATTTTTAATACCATGTGATCTATCCACACTACATTTGCAATTGACTAGTAGATCATGATTGACATATAGAGCATGCATGGTCCAATGGATACCCCGAGGATACATAGATGACATTGAAATAAGAAATAGCACAATCGTTCTACCAGTACTGCTCTACCAGTACATACTTTGAAGAAGAAAGCATTGTGACACCAAGTGTTACACATATCTGTTCACCACAGAACTATTCGCAACAATGTGAAAGAGTGGCTCAATAAGCTATGGTTTATATACACATACACACAAAGGAATACCACAAACATTAAAGAATAATGATGGATTTGCGAAACATGGTATAATGCACAGAGATGTATTTGGAGAGCACATTGACTTGATGGTGGTAAGTTTTTTTCTTTTTTTTAAACAGAATGAAATTAAAATCACAAATAAAAGACCTCTTCAAAAAGTCACTGGAAAGAATCCATTATCTTTTAATTCCATTTTCCATGAACTTGTGAAGTCCCCACATAGTGTATGAAACCATTATTATTAAAAGCCAAGAAAATAGTTTTACAAAGAAGGAAACATGCACTAATGTCGACCAGGGATGAAAAGGAAAGAAGGGGGACACGACTAACTAGAAAAGAGACACACATAGCGGAGAATGAAGAGGTAGAAAAACAATTCTATACAGAAGCAGACTGCCACCTTTTCCTTCTTTGGAATTCCTGATGGATTTGAACCACCCATATTGTGATTAGCAACCCAACCAGGGATCCTGCAGATCAGCTCTTAGCAGTTAAGGACAGGCATGTAAGTTGAGCTTTCTGAGCTGACAATCAAGATATAACTGAGAAATGGTCAGAGTTTAAAGTCTCCCATTGAGGACGAGTGACATACACTAAAGTTACATTGGTGACAGCTTCTTTCAATTTTCATTCTTGTGCACCCTGAAGCCCAATTTGCCAACTTTCTGGAATGGCTTCATTAAGCAAATGAAATTTGAAAAGGGATCTCAGTGAGTTGAAATAGTTCTCATGAGAGCAGGTTCATAACTGATTTCATACTCAAGCAGAGTTTCTATGTCAGTCGCTTCAGGAGCCAACCCAGGGGAATTATGAAGGCACAATATTTTTAGGCAATATGTGGGACTTGAAATTCTTCATTAATACTATCACTCAAATGTATTAATTTTCTTTGGTCTTTCTTACTCACTGTCCAACTTTTCTCTATCTATAAAACACTGGAAAGCATCATGACTTGGGTCAACCCTACCTTAGTCCTCAGTGTGGTGTCTTTGCTTCCAAACACTTTAAAGAGTGTTTGTGCCCAGAGCAACAAATCATTTGATTTATTGACTGCAACTTCTTAACATCGACTGTGGATCCAAGTAGTCTGAATTCCTTCACGACATTACTCCTCGCTCAATTACTAGGGCATTGTCTCGTGATCCTGTTGGGAGGATATTTGATTCCCTTACATTGAGGCATAATCCTCACTGACAGCTGTAGTCTTTAATCCGAAATAATAAATACTTTCAGTTCCCTTCATCTTCAAGAAGCTAGAGTGTGTATTCTGCATGTTGCTGTTTGCTAATTAGATGTTCTCTAATCCTAATGCCGCATTATTCCTCATAGAGTTCTGTATCTCTGAGTATTATGAGTTAAATGAGTATAATGAAAGAAATGCAACCCTGAGAGGGTTTCAAAGAAGTCGGTGGAAAAATTCTTGTCTTTAAGTTTATTTTTTCCATCAACGTTTTGAAATCTCATCATCACACAGATGCCATATGCTCTTAAATGCATATAAAAAGTTTCACTGACATTGAATCAATACTAACTCATAGAGACCCTATAATTAAGTGCTTGTTAAATAGTTGACTATAATAAAGTTTACTCTAGCTAATGAAGTGAACGTGCTACCCAAATGAAGACTAGATTCTTGTTCAAATTTTAGCAAACACAGCTTTGCAATATCCTTTGTTCTTTTAGTGTAGAATGCATATAGATTAACCAGAACATAAATACACACATTCATATATGCCCTAGGGTAGGCAATTATTCATACTTGAGTTAGGGAGGGATGTTAAGAGAAGTACACGAGCAAAATACTCTTCAATAAAAATAAACATTTGAAAGAAAAATATGCTATGTTCAGGCCTTAGGGTGCTTTTGATAAGAAAACAAATAGAAACCACAACCAATTACATTTATTTAGCACCCATTGTAGCAGCCAGCACTGGGGAGCACTGCAATAGACTGGGCTCTGTGGAAGAAGAGCTGCTCTGCAGTTCAAGATTGATGTGCGCATCAGAAGAAACGCCTGCACAGCTGCTGCTTACAACTGGGCTGGTCCACATGCCACTCTTTTGCAACTCCCTTCTGTTTGAGAGGGAGTTCGTTGTGGGAGAGATTTCTTACTGATGGGTTTCAAATTTATTGTGAGCCAAGGCCCGTAAAACAAGGAGGTCTTACATGTGCCTTATTGGAAGTACACAGGTAGGAGATGGGAGGAGATTTATTAGCTGGCTGATCATATTGTGAGGGGCTAGAAGGGCTTGGGGTTTCCAAGGGACCCAAGTTTCTTTGCCCTAAACATACCTTCTGTGCTTTATATGCCCAAGTAAAATATGTGAGCAGTGTGCTGTGGAAGACACACAATTTCCTGTCCATCTGTGCCATGCCACCAATCATCGCCCAGACGCTCAGAGCGTGTCACCCTCAAAGATGGATAGTTCTGCATCCCAGAAAGGCCGGTGCTTTGCAGGAGCATGTGGTTATTTGAATAAGAACAGAGTGATAAAATATTAATTGGGGCAAGGGGCTAAGGAATCAACTTTATAGATTCAAGAGGTAGAAAACAGAAGAGAACTCTCTGGGATTCCCAAATAATTTAAACCAGCTGCTGAATTTCATGTATTGAGCTCTCGGAATGGCCTGTGAAGCACCTCTCCCCCTCTATTTTACAGGCAGTTTCCTGCTGGTAGTGGGGCTGTGTGTATTTTTGGATATTGTGCAACCTCAGTTTCTCCTGTTTCCAGAAGGGAAAGAGGATATCGAGCTCTTCCAGCTGGATTTAAGGAGCTCATATACTAGAGTGATGGTCATTTTTGGAAAATTCTGGAATAATCGAAATCCCACACTGAGATTCTAAAGGCAAAGTTGTGTTCTTGGATCAGGAAGGCTGTCACTGTTCAGCTACAGGGAGTCAGAATTGTGCTTGCTGTTTCTTAAGTTCATTCCTCCTTCATGCTTTAGATGCAGTTAGGGGTACCAAGGGATTTTACCATATTTTTCAGACCCCCCGCCCCACCCTACCCCCAAGTGGGGAAAAACAGGGTGCATCTTACTGTCCAAAGGTGTGGATCCCTCAGAACATTTTAGTATACTGGTACTATTTTGTTTATTCACTAGTTTTCCTGCTCTAAAAACTGGGAGTGTCTTATGGTGAGGTGTGTCTTGTCTGAAAAATACGGTATCTTCTACTTTATCAGAATGGAGCCCTGGAAGTGCTCCTCCCCTCCCTTTGCCCCTTCTCAGGAGTCCAGAGAACAAGGTACACAGGAGCAGTTAGCCTCTTCCAAAGCCATTCCAAGGATTGTGACTGAAAGTTAAAACACACTCAGAAAGAATTTATAAAAGATTATAGCTTCCAACATTTTTCATAAGCCAACAGCCCATCATTTAAGGGATCCCTGGGTGTGTAGATGATGGACAGGTTCAGTGTCTAACTGAAAGGCTATGGGCTGCGTCAATCCAGAGGCGCCATAGAAAGGACTCATGATTTACTTCCCCAAACTCAGCCAGGCAGCTTATTTGGACACACCTGGGGCCAGCCTGAGATGGACTCTATTCGACAGTGACTTGTTATAATTTTATATATTTTGGAGTTGACATTTTAGCAACTCTGGACTCTTTCTGTTTGATAGCAATGAACCTTCTTTAAGACTGGCATTTTCCAAAGCAAGCCTTCATGGATGTACCCGGTTTTCACCAGTTAATTATTTGTCCTGTAATCATCAATTTTTCATACACTCCCTGCCATCCCTTCCTGTTCAGTCACTCAAATGCCACCTCTTCTAAAGGGACGTCCTCCTGTAATGAGGTGGAATTTCTGGGTTTCTCTCTGACCCTTATCTCAAGTTCAGGTCTTGGTTTCAGACAGGGCAGTTCTGAGTCTGCTCGACACCCTTCGTCAGCCTCCAATCTTTTTTGACAGTCCAAGTTGGTCCTCCAGTTCTTTTCTCATCATCCTACAAAACTGTTGGACTGAACCTGTGGCAGGGAGCTTTGCAAAGAAGTTGGCCAATGGACACATCAAATTTTCTAACTGTCCTTAGGGTCAGATTTCATATTACTGCAAGAATATTTCTCTTGTTATCAGGGCTATGACAGGACAATCTTATTGCACAACACATATTTTTATTGCCATAAAAACCATGCTATAAGTGCTATTTCAAACAATCCAATAATTTAATCCTATAAAGAACTGTACCATCCCCACAATCAACTCTGCAAACTTTTCATACAGATGTCGATTCTGCACTTGCCCCCATCTGCTCCCCCCATGTCTGCAGGCAACCATCTAGGGAGTTGGTAAGTACCACCATCCCAGTTTCCCTATATAGATAAAACAACAGAAGGGCAAACAGCACACAAGGTCCCTTCAGCAATGACCATACAAAACAGATAATGATCTAAATTTAAGATAGAACAGAGTATAATAAAACTATAGGATAAATTCACATTGAGTTCAGAGGGAAATAAAATTACAAGGTGTTACGGTCCAACCTAAGTACAGCTGCTAAAATCCACATTAAAATGTTCTTTGTTGGATATCAGTGCTGTTAAATTTCCAAACTTATATGCGTTGGAGTTTCACCAGGGATTTAATCCACATAGGGACCATGCAGACAGATTTTGGGTCACCACTGTTATCCAAAACTTTCTGCAAACTGGAAGCTTAGAATTTAGGCAATGGCAACATTCCTTCCTCCAGGTTGGGATCTTATTAGGTATCATTGGATCTCCAATACTCATGTGCTTCTTCTGTGTAGACTTAGCTGACTCTTCATTGAGACGGCTGCTGGATTTGGTACTATTCTTTAAGAACGTAGGTGTTATTTTTCATGACAACTAGGCATCATCTGATTTTTTTTACTATGGTATTTCATGATATATATCTTTTAACCATAGTATCTCTAGTGATTTCCTCATAAGGGTGAGTACGTTGCAGGGCCATATCATCAGAACTACTAAAAAAAAAAAACCCAACTCAACCAATGGTTACCATAGGAGAAAGAGTTATTGCTTAAGGGGCATTGATTTCATGTTACTGATGATGTAATAATTTGGAAAACATTATCAATAATTTGTGCAACATGAGGAGTATAATCGATGGCATTGAATTATACATGTAGAAGTTGTTGAATTGGAGAATGTTTTGCTTGATGTATTTTTGCCACAATTAGAAAAAAAATCACATGAATAATGACTACAAAGAAGATGCCCTACAATTGAATGTGGTGATAATTGTACAACTCTTCTTGATATGATTGCATTACTGAATCATATGACATGTGGATGAATTGTTAATAAAACTTTTAAAAATTAAAAGCTAATTGTTCTTTTACTAGGGCTATGATCATGTGAGTGGTCAAAATCCATTCATATCATTGTTTTGATCAGTCCCTGCTTCACTCTTGGAGACATCTTTGACCTTTGGATGGTTTATAATGTCTTCATTAATGGTATCTGCTTTACCTTACATCTCTAGTTTCCAAACTTCTCTACTTGTTTTCTCTGAGTTCTGATATCCATTGCAATGGCTGCACAGAACTCATCATTCTGTTTCATGCTTGGACTCCTGATTTTGCTGCTGCTCCTCTTATGGAATGGCTGTTATCTGGATCCAGGAGGGTCCCTGTAGAGAGGACACGCTCCACTCCTAGCAGTATATATCACAAATCATCCCTGTGTTACTTATGTTGATTGTAACATTATTTTAGTAAATGATAAAGCACGGTTGAGCAAAGGACATCTAACAAGGGTAGGGCTTTTCTCTTTCTTTCTAGATCTGTCTTTTTTTTTTAAATTAACTACTTTTATTGGGAGCTCTTACATCTCTTATGACAATCCGTTCAATCGTTCAGTGTGTTAAGCACATCTGCACATCTGTAACCATCAATCACTTTTAAATCCCTCTCTTCCTATTTGAGCTCCTGATATCAGCTCCCCATTTCTTTCCCCTCCCTCCCCAACCCACCTTTCCTTATGAATCCTTGATACGCTACAGATTATTTTTTTCCCATCTTAGGCTTCCTCCATTGCCCCTAACCCACTTTTCTGTTGTTTGTCCCCCTGGGAGGGGGTTATATATCAACCTGTGTGATCAATTCCCCCTTTCCCCCCCAAGCATTTCCTAATTCTCCTTGTATCACTACTCTCATTGTTGGCTCTGAGAGGTTCATCTATCCTGGATTCCCTGTGTTGTGGGCTCTTATCTGTAACAGTGTTCATGTTCTGGTGTAATCCTATCTGGAAGATAGAATTGAGGTCATGATAGTGGGGGAAGGGAAACACCAAAGAAGTAGAGGAAAGTTGTGTGTTTTATCGGTGCTACACTACACTCTGATTGTCTCATCTTTTCCCTATGACCTTTCTGTGAGGACGGGATGTCCATTTATCTACATTCACCTTGGGTATGATTTTGTTCTGGGTCTTAGATGCCTGATACCATTGACACCTCGTGATCACACAAGTTTCTTCCATGTGGACTTTATTGCTTCTCAGATAGAGGTCTGCTTGTTTATCTTCAAGCCTTTAAGACCCTTGGCACTATATCTTTTGATAGCTGGGCACCCTCAGCTTTCTTCACCATACACTCATTTTGTCTTCAGCGATAGTATCAGGAAGGTGATCATCACAGAATTCCGGATTATCAAAACAAACTGTCCTCACATTGAGGGAGTACTTGAGTCGAGGTCCAACCTTCTTTTAAAAAATAAATTATTTTACTGGGGGCTCTTACAGCTCTTATAACAATCCCTGCATCAATTGTATCAAGCATATTTGTACATATGTTGCCATCATCATTTCCAAAACATTGTCTTTCTACTGGAGCCCTTGAGCTCCTCTTTTTTCTTAAAATCCTTTTACTGGGGCCTCATACAGCTCTAATCACAATATATACATACATACTTTGTGTCAGTATTTATAACTTCTTATCACAATTCATCAATCCATCCATTGTGTCAAGCACATTTGCTGTCATCATCATTCTCAAAACATTTGCTTTCTACTTGAGTCCTTGGTAGCAGCTCCTCATTTTTTTCTTTTCCTCTCTGCTCCCCCTTTCCTCATGAATGCTTGATAATTTATAAATTATTGTTATTTTGTAGCATCTTACACTGTCTGACATCTCCCTTTACCCAATTTTCTGTTGTCTATCAGCTACCTTAATCAGACTTTATCACCTAAACTGTTAGTTTTTTTCTCTAAAATTTTTCCACTAGTTGCATATGCCAGGAGGGTCGAGCTGTGGCAATGCTTTGAGTAACATTCATTTATGAGGGCAGATCCATGCCTGGTAGACTAACTCTTGTCACACAAAGGCAGACAAAACATGAAAACAGAAAATAAATGTTTGTCCCAGGCTCCCATTCTTTGAGGACTTACAGTGAGCACATGAGATCTCAACCCACCCAAAGTCCAAAGAGCACCCATTGCTTAACCTTGGGATAGTGATCATCTGCTCATCTTCTATTAGGCCATTTTCACCTTAAATTTCAAGGGACTATTTCCTTTTCTTGGTTCTGTTATAAGGGTCACAGTATCTTTTAATAGGTGTTCCCTTGTGTTTTTCAAGGGCTGACTACAATTCCTATCAGGACTGTTTAATTTCAGTCTCCCTGTAGAGGAAGTTTCTCAGCAAAACAAACCACATGGGGTCTTTTTTTCGTCTTAATAATCAAACTCTCTGTGAAGTACTCATTGTGCTATTTCCTGCTTGTAGGCAATCTTTTAAAAGTCTCTCTAAAAGAAGGAAGGCCACCCTGGAGCTTCCCAAAATCTCTGAGGTAACATCTCCCCTGCTTGGAGGGGATTTGAGCTTTCTTTAGCTGCAAGTAGAAAAGGAGGCTGCAAGTGAGGTGGGAATTGGTTTCTTAGGGGCTAAGCTGGCAATGGTGCCAGAGCAGCATTCTCATTGTGTGTGCTTCGGTGGTTTAAAAATCATCTTAGTACTCCCACAATGACTTTTCTGTGGGCAGTAGCACTAAGCTGTGTGTGCACAGGGATTCATTTCACCAAGCAGCCTGGTCTTGGAAGAGTGGTTGGCTCTCTCTCCCCTTCACCTTCACAGAGAACTTTCCTAAGAAGTAAGCACTAACCCTATCTGCAAATCCCCTATGAGATTGGACATGAGAACATTTCCCTCCCAACTTTGCCTGAAGGGCAGACCTGGGTGCTCCCCAGATTTTAAGATGCAATGTCAGAGTGCACCAACCTGACTTGTCACTTTTGTCCCTTCCTCCACTGGTGCTATTAATTGATTCACTCAGAGGAGGCTGAGAGTGATGGAAGCTCAATGGATTTTAGTCCTCTGGACTTGGTCTGTGTTGGAGGCATAACAGACTATGGTCTGACTCTTGTCAAGTGTTGTAGATACATAATCTGTTGTCAATTTGAGACTTAAGAGGGAAGGGGTAGAGTTAAGCTTGTCAATCAGGTAACAGGTTGAGGACCTCATTTGGAGGTGCTAAGGCAACAAATAGCTCATTGGAGGCAGGGCACACTCTCACTCCCTTGGAGACACTGTAGCTGACAAGACACATGGAGTTAGGCTTGTGGCCTGAGTTGGAGGGGCCACATGCAGACCCCCTGCCAGCCCTTATAGTGCTTATAGTGCCACTGGATCCACCAGACTTCCTACCCACTGGCCTGTGATCTTCCTGCATTCAGTGTCATTGCATATGTTTCATGAGTCTGAAAAGGAATTTATCGATTGATATCGGACACAGGGGCTAATATTGGCTTTATGGACTTGATCAGAATGGGACTGGGACGCTTTCTTCATGTACAATTACTCTTCATATAAAGTGTTTTCTTATACACATGAACTCATTTCTCTCATCCATTCAGACTCATACAGGAAATCTAAAGGGTAACATGAGCTACTGAATCTAAATTTGGGGTCATCCTGAATTTCCTCCAATGTGGGGTTATAGATGTGTCTCTAGACACCAGTGAAAGTCAAGGATAGAAAACTGACCTGCTGGGGTCTAGGGCCATCTTGTAGGAATTTTTCCAAGTGGACTTCCTAGAAGGAAATAGGAATCCCCCCAAAAGATTGTGTGAGGAGCAGGGCTACAGAGAGCCAGGAGTTCACCAGTGGTGATCAGAGTCAGTAGAGGAAACATGGAGTACGTGAGCAGCTGGACCCAGGAGGACTCTAAAGAAATACCAAGGCATCCCTGTGAGCACAGTTGTGAAGCCACAGCCCAGAGATGGCACAAGTCCAGGGAGATGCAGTGCTTGAACTGCATAGGGAACGGCATCAGAAAGCTCATGAGGAAAAATGGATGAATGGCCAAAAATACAGAATGTAAACTTTATTTCTCAACATAAGCTCCTTCAAGGTCATTTAGTCTTTCAGTAAAGCATATTGAGGATCCTGTCCATGCAGCCTTTTTACACAATGAATGAAAGAAAGATAGGTGCCATGTGTATAATGAGGAAACAACAAGAGAGACATCAGACTTGGTGAGAGCAGGCAAGTCAAGTGAATGCTTACTGGGAGTTCTCAAAGGAACTCCCAGAAACCTGCTCATGTTTGCAGAGGGCAACAAATAAGAGCATTGTCGTGGTAAAGAGTTCTCTGGTGAAAATTTCGCAGTTGTTTTTCTGCAGAAACTTTGGCTCGCTTTCTCAAAATACTTGCATGGTAAGCAGAGATGATCATTGCTGGGTCCTGTACAAATTGAAGAAAATTGATCGAAGCATCCCACCAACTGTTACAATGACCTTTGCTCGTTCCTGCTCCGCTTTGACTCAGAATGAACAACTTCTACCTCTTGGGAACCAGGGCTTTGATTGTGCTTTATCTTCAGAATCATACTGGTAAAGCCATGTTTTATCTCCTGTTACTTAAAAATACAATGAATACTTGCGTTGCCTTCTCCGATTTTGAAAGTAATGTAAGCACATTCCAGATATTTTCAAATGAAACAATAAGGCCGTGACCCTAAGACAAAAGTTGCTTCAGCATTTTGGTGCCTATTCTTTCTGACTTTGTAGGAATCTTTCTTGATCCCATTTGCGCAACATTTGCAGGGAAAGTTTTGCTCTTATCTGTAGTTGACCTAGGTGCAGTAGTTTTGTCGCACATTGAACAGGGCGTTTGGTCAATTTTACTTTTTCAGTTAGGATTGTGTATACCAAACCAATTGAGATGTCTATGAAGGTCTTTCTTTCTTCTGTAGATTGTAGGTTGGTTTCAGTTAAAACAAGGACAAGAGTCATTTTTTCCTCTCAAATTTTGTGAATAGTCTGCCAGGCATCATTATCAGCATCTTATGTCCTCTTAGTACCAGCTAACCATTGGTAAGTTGCTGACATTTGGGGTGGGGTGGGGTAGGTATGCTCATCATAGACTTTTATCAACTCTCAGTGATTTCATCATTCTTCCATTCAAGGCTCTCAACATATATTTCAGCCTTGTTCGTGCTTCCATGTTGGTAGAATTCATGTTGCTTTGATAGGGACTTTTTTCAGACTGATTTAAACCAGATCCTGCTCAGACATGTTGCAAATTAGTATGAGTTTATTTTGGTGCAAACCATTATAAAACCCATCCTTTTTTTTTCATAATCTGCATTTTCCCATGAACTTTTTGAAGAGCTCTTCTATGGTACTTTTGTGGTCTGGTTGAAACAATTGTCAGTAAATAGACATGCTTTACAGCTTGTTCCCTCAGAGGGGGAAATTGCCAGTGTGCTCTTAAGAATAAAGTGAACTTATATGAAAAACCAAAAAAAGGGACTATCTCGCTAGTAGTAAAAATTCAGGCCAACATTCTATACCATCTTCATAAGTTGGTGAAGATGGATTTGAAAGTGCACTCTAAAGGCAATATTAAGACTAAACTTAGGCTTCATTTTTGTAGATTTTATTTGCTGATAATAAAGGAGGTACTCCTTGTAAAATAGGTAAAAATGTCTCCAACACTTTGCTAGTACTCTGCATACGTTATCTTTCATCTACCTTGAAAAGCAAGTTTTAGTGGCAACTTTTTATGGACTTGGAAATTATAAGCCCTGGGCCCACTCATTTCAAAACCACATATTCAGCACAATGCACACCCAGGTAACATCACACTGGCATCTTAAGTAGTATGCAGTCTCAGAAACTTTCATTTTCTTAAAATTGAGAAGATTTTATATAAGGCAGTGATTCTGGAAGATTTTGCCTCTAACCAACATTGTGCAATGTCTGAAACCATTGTTGGTTGTTACACTGAGTGTGAAAACATCCAGAATCTATTAAATGGGAACCCCATCCTACCTTGCAGGAGAGAGTTTCCACACATTGAATTCTCAGGCCATAAAACACCATTTTCAGACATTTTTTGACATCTATTTTTATATTTTTCAAAAATATTTTATTGGGAGCCAGTACAGATAACATATCATCCCATAATTCAATCACATCCTGAAGTATTGTACAATTGCTACCACAATTCACTGAAAAATATTTTTTTCCTTCTTGAACTTCTTGACATCAGCTTCCTTTTACCCTATGCTCCCTATCCCACAATTGTATGCCCCAGTAACCCTTCTCCTAATTTCTCTCCTTATAAGTTCATCAAACCTGGGTTTTATATAGTGAAGTATAGAAAAACACAGCAAAAATTCACGAGGGTCACTGCCAATGAAAAAAATACACGGAGATAAACCCCAATCTGAACAAACAGAAAATAAAACAAAACAAAAATACAAAAAATGTTGAAAACCATATCCGGCCCAATGTACATCAGAGCAGGGATCACCTGACAAGGTTTTAGCCGATCAAGTCAAGTTGATCCTTTTGATCTTCTGCGGTCCTCTCTTTGATCCACTCTGTTTGGTAACCAATTTCTTCCCAGCCCTCTATTAGGCATAGAGGGAAATCACTGGAGGCTTATTTCCTTTTATCCCGACCTCTCTTTCTTCATGTGTTATGTCCTTGATGTCTTCCCTCCACTGTCTGGCCTGTTATAATTAGTGTTCAGAGTATCATATATATTCTGGCGATGGTCTCTAAATTCTGACAGGATGCATTCAAGGTTCTCTTGGACTCGATTTAATTTTCTTCAGCTTTAATTTGAATTTGTACGTGAACAATTGATGGTCTTTTTAGGCAGTCGGCTCCTGGCTTTGCCTTGATTGATGATTTTGAGTTTCTCCAACACCCTTTTCTACAGATGTCGTTAATATGAGCTGTCAAGGATTTCATTTTCCTTGAACCAGCAATCAACACCCATGGACCCAGGAGTCAAGAACCCAAACAATCAATTGCATGGGGTAAATCTGTTGCAAAATATTTCTTTAAAATTTCAAAAATCAAAAACAACTCTTTGAAGACTATGGTGAATCTTACCTGAGCCATAAACTTGTCAATCATCTCGTTGTTAGGTGCTATTAACTCTAGTCCAACTCACAGCAAACCCACGTGCAAACAGACATCACCCAGTCGGGCACTGTCCTCACATTGGCTATGTTGGAGCTCCTTGTTACAGCCATGGGTCAACTTCTCTTCTTCATGGTTTCCCTCTTTGTTGCTGATCTTCTACTTAAAAAATAACATGATGTTCTTTTCTGGGACTATTCTCTCCTGATAGCATGTCTAAAGTATGTGAGATAAAGTATCACCATAATGTTTCTCAGGCACACTTGGGATGGCCATACTTCTTCCAACAAGTAGTATGGGAGAGAATTTTCTTATTGGTTCTTCTGGTAGTCCACGAGCCTTTCACTGTTCTTTGCCAACACCCAAAGTCAAGTGCTTAACTTCGGATTCAGAGTGTTTCACTTTCACCTAAATATATATGAGGGGACTGATGGTATCATGGCTTGGGTCAGGTGCTCTTAGTCTGTAAAGGGCATACTTGCTCATCAGCACTTCAAAGAGGTCTTGTGGAGCGGATTTGCCAAAGCAACCCATTTTTTATTTCTGGGCTGTAGTTTCCCTGGGCATTGCTTGTGGATTCAAGCAAGATGAAACTCTTGACAACTTCTCCATTTACCATGGTGTTGTTTCTTGGTCCACTTATGAGGATTTTGACTTTCTTCACCTTAGATGATAATCACCTTGTATGCCTGCGAAAGTTGGTCCATGAAAAAAAAATAAGACAGTAGAACATGTGCACTTAATTGTGTTGGTGAACATATTGACTATACAGCAATGCTCAAGATGCACATACAAATCATTCTTAGAAGAAAGATAGTATAAATCCTTCGACTTGAGGAATGGTGACATTCCATCTTGCTTATTTTGGATATGCCAACCGCAGACACACCAATTACTAGAAAAAGGGATCATGCTTGGTAAGAAAGAATGTTCACGAAAAGTAGAAAATCCTTGAAGAGATGGGTTGACATCAAAGTTCAAATAAGGGGCATAATATTTAAGGAGATGGATCAAGCAATATTTTGTTCTGTTTTTCATAAGGCTCCCATGCATCGGAACTACAGCTCACGGCAACAAATGCCAGTAACAGGAAACGTCTCAGGCTGAAGAGATGCATCTTCAAATTGTGGAGGGGAAGGTGGGAACATCAGGGGCTGGAAGGCAGATAAGTGTTAACTTGGGTGCAGGGAAAGGAAGCATACAATTAGAGGGAGGTTGGGAAAAAATTATGGAGGCAAGGTTTGCAGCACCTCAAAGGAACAATCTACACAATAGAGAACAATGGACCCAACCTTGCTCTATAATCTATATGGCTATATATGCACATATTGCTATATATGCAATCTTGCAATTGTGGTGATTGAGTAGATGTCTGGATGGCCTCTCTGCTGGTTGGATATGGTTGGGAAGGAAAGGGGAAGAATGATCATGATTATGTGTATTTTTCTTTGTTGCAAGTATATTCATGACTGTGTGAGGACATGGGGTGGTGGTGGGGTGGGGGGGCGGTTACGACAAATCTTAGACATAACCAAACACTTCGAGGACAAGAAATGCCATGCCTGAGGACTCAAGTCCATAGTCTCAGAAGATACCAATGCCAATTGGCATAGCAGTTCCCAAAGAGAGTCTTCCACATTTCCATACCTTATTTTCTCCCAAACAAAACAACAATAACAACAACAAACTGCAACTATTCACAGCCACAGAGTCAGTGCTGACCCACAGTGACCCAGGAGTAGAAAGTGCAGACTTTCTCCTGGGGAGCTCCTAGTGGTTTCAAACTATGGACCTTGCAGATTGCAGGTCCTCATGTAAACCACTTCACCACCAGGACTTCTACCTCTTGCTTTGGTGACTAACCACTGGGAACCTGAATGCTCTTTAGTAGCCAGCCATCCGAGATGCAACTATTAGCCTTGCCTTAGCCAGAGGAAAGAAGAGTGATGAAAACCAAACAACACATGAACACAATCAGTCACATTGATTAACAGACCATCCTAAGATTAGTCTTCACCACACCCTGAGACCAGAAGAACTAGAGGGTATCTGGTTACCACCACCATGATCACCAACATGGTATCAGAAGATCCTGCATTGGTTGGGAGAAAAATAGAGATCAGAACCCAAGATTATGAAACAGACCAAGCTTTTGGTTTGCCTAGAGATAGGTGAGACCCTCCTAGGCGGTGGCCCTTAGTCACCCTTCCAATCTGGGAATGAACCCACCCTTGTTTAGAATAATCAAGCATTTAATCAAACGGACAGCATTTCCCCCTGCTCAGAGGGATGGGGAATGGAAATAGCAAACATAAAGGAAGTGGGTTAGAGGATGACACACTGAGAGGATTGAAACAAAATGCATATGCATTGTTCAAAGTAATACTACGATATGTTCTGTCAGCCTTCACCTCATCCAAAATAAGAGCTTTGAAAAGTTGTGATAGATGACTCATAAATATGTAAAATGCAGCTGGATACAGATGTTTTAGTTAAATTCATGGCTAGGCCAATGAGTCTCTAGAGTAGGTTTCTTAAGCACATTATCAGGATAATTTTGGATTTGATGATGCCCCCTAGATGTGCCGAAAAATTCTAGAAAAGACTGGCCTGAAAGGACCTCATGGAGCATGGTACTGTGACTTCCTCATGGAGAATGGAAGGCTTGGGCCTTCCTGGCTTCTGGAATTCTGAACTCTAAGGTGAGGAATGGGGAGCGAGGATCTTGGAAGATTGCAAAGCCTGATCATAAAACTTGACTATTGGAAAGGCATGGGAGGTGCAATTGATTAACCCACTCAACCTTTGGAGGTTCAAGTTCTCCCAGAGGCACTTTGGAAAGAAGCTTTGGCAATCTACTTCTGAACATTGAAAATCCTGTTCGACCCAGCGCTACTCTCATGCCTATGGGGTTGCCAGAGGTGGGCATCTGAGATTTGCTTGTACTTTGCAGTTTACCAGCTCAAAACTCGATGTCACCAGGGTTCCTGCATCATTTCCAGAGTTTTCACTTCTTTGTCTAAATGTCTTTTCAGACACCCAAAACAAACCTCCTTGCAGAGATCTGAATAGCCAGGTGAGTACCGTATTTCATTTTATTTCTATAATAAGAAAGTCATGCAAGTTTGCTCACTGGAACAAATTATCCACTTATTGAATCAGGAAAGTACAATATTACTTGCAAACTGTTCTCTGCTGGTCTTTGTGGCAGAGGAAAGATTGTTCTAGCAGAATGTAATGGCATCCCAAATATGATAACATTAATTCAAGTAACCAGACAGTAAGAAAAAACCCAGCAGGCCCTGAGCAGCAGTAATGTTCTGTTCCTGGAGCTGATTAGCTATTAAAAATACAAAACAGCAGAGGAAACCAGAGACCAGCATGTGAAAGCAAACACAATAATGATTTGGGGAAAAGAGCTTAGAAAAGGGGAGGTGGTCACTGGTTAGTTGACTTACTTGCTTCTTGACTTCTAAAATGAATTAGACGTGGGAAGAAACACATTTTCTTTTAATGTAATAAAGCCAGGATGAAGAGTCCAAGTGTAATTCCTAATGATGTTGTCCAAACTGCGTTCATATTGTTGCCGCTGCCCTGAGAAGCATAAATGAAGGCAAACATCTGTGCATCCCCCATGCATTTGTGCGCTACATGCTCACACTGTAAAGATCCCCATAAAACAAAACAGCCTGAATATTACTCAGGCTTATTTTATAATGCTGCCTGGGTTGGGAAATGGATAGAGAGGGTTATTATGCACTCGTAAATTCAGGCCAATTAGGCAGAGAAACATTCCCAGCACAATGCCACATGTTCCTGCATTCTATCACCTCCTCTAGGTGCTGTTCTGTGGGAAGAGGAAGATTCAGCAGAACTTTACACACAACTTATTTTCCCAGCAAGCAGAGGATGCATGCCTGTAGGCTTCTGGCTGGTGCAGAACCTGCTCTTTCACATGGCAGACTGATGGTCTTCATCTCCTAGACTAACCGTGCTTCCGAAGAACAAGAAGGACCGCATTCTGAGCTAGGGAAAGATGTTTGGCAGCCAGATGAAAGGAAAAGCAGGTGGTAGGGGCATTGCATTCAAATGTAGAAAACAATATCAGGTAGAATGAGAGTCAATACAGAAATGTCATTATTCTAGATTTTAAGTTCTAGCCTTCGAACTTTCAAGAGTGTACAACTCCTTTCCTGTTATTGTTTGTGACAATGCATTGATGTTGATGTGTAGCAGTGCAATAAGAAAGAGTAGAATTGCCACATAGAGTTTTTAAGTTATAATCTTCATGGGGTCAGATACCTGGATTTTTCTTCCTTGGAGCTGTTGGTGGATCGGAATGGATGGTCTTTCAGTTAGCCCTCCAGTGTTTAACCATAGCACCCCCAACCCCCAATTCTGACTCACAACAAGAATGCAACTGCTCCCTTGAAGACCAGCCTATTTCCAAGAGTATAAGGAGGACATGACCTCATCTTGCTCTCTCTGAGCAGCTTTGAACAACCGACCTTACAATTAGCAGTCCACCTCAGAGTTAACTAAGCTGCCAGGGCAACATTCCCTCCAAAACGTCCTTTGGGTCAGCTCATGAGTTTGAACCATGGGTCTGATGAAGAGAGAGCCAAGCCTTTCTATCTCAGTTGAGCTGCACTCTTGGAAACTCACAAGAGCCGTTCTTCCATGTCCTATCAGCTCGCCACGGGTGGGAATCGACTTGTTGGGCAATGCGAACAAACAGTAAGTTTTGTTTTTTGTTGATTTTCAAAAATGTTGGTGAGGTTTGTGCTGTTTCCCTACTGAACTAAGAAGTTCCTGAAAAAGCACATGTTGGAGACATGAATGGTATTTCATTGTTAACTTCAAAAGAAATCCACAATTATTAGTCAATTAATGAGTGGGTAGAAGAGATGGTACGTGACTCATAGCACAATAAAGCTGTGTAAGAGGATTCCCTGGGTGGCACAAACAGTTAAGTGCTCAACTCTTAGGCTATTGGCCACTGAAACTTATTCAGAGGCCGTGGAAGACAGTTGGTGACCTATTTCCAAAGGTTTGCTCTTAGAAAATGCCACAGTTTGGTTCTGCTCTGTCCACAAGATGGCTTCATGAGTCAGAATGGGCTCCATGGAGGGTAACTCCAGCAAGGTGGTTATTTTTAAAAAGGGAAAAAGGATGTATTTTTTTTCCTAAAAATTTCTTTCTATAAAAATAAAGGAAGGGGAAAAGTTAAAAGGGAATACAAGCAGACAGACAAGTGGAACACAGAGTAAATGAATGAAAGCACCCAGAATCTCATCTGATTGAGCCATCTAAAGAAAATACAGAGGCCCAAAGAAAAAATGTATTTGTTTATTTTTGGTCTCATATCTAGACCTTTATTCCTTAGCTCTCTCTGTTTCTGTCTCTTTCATATATATATATATATATATATATATATATATATGTCAGATTGTCAATAAAAGCAAAATAAATTGAGTGAATTTCAAAGTAATGAGATTGAGTGGACTGCCCTGGATTAGAAGATTATATGACAGGTCTTAAAAATTTTCTAGAAAAAGTAGAATTAAAAGATAATGGATTTTTTTCATCAACTTTTTGAAGGCCCTCGTTCTTGTATATTCACTGACGTTGGTTTTCATTAATTCTGTATTTAATAAAACTCTTAGTTCTTCTAGCAAGTACTCAACAAGTCCACTTAGTATTTGTCAAAATCTTAAAGTACTTAACTAATTAAACACTCCTGTCTCTTGGATTTTGACATTTTCATCAACTGGAAACTTTTCCAGGCTAAATTATGGAGTTTGAAATAGAAGTTTACATGGTGAAGCATTTAGACTTGAATATTAATGCGCTTGAAATAAAGAACCAGCCAGGGGAACAGAGAAGAACTTCATGTTAAAGTGGACCAATTAACAATTGAGAGCTTTAAGAGCAACCTGTTTCTTCTGCTTAAAAGGAAATCAACATTTCTAAGAGATTGAGTTGTCAAACGGAGGGGCCCATGTGATTTACATGATTTCCATTTGTCACAAAAGAAATATATGACTGTGTGAAAGCTTGAGTTTCTATGTCTGTGACATTACTGATAACTATCCCATTTGTCACTGGTCAGAGGGAAGAATTGACATCAGTGGTATCTTTAAAAACCAACTAGATAGACTTTTGTGGATGTTTCCCCCTTTCACTGAATTTGCATCCTTTTAAATCATCTCAGTGGTAGTTACCTAATCTGGTATCAACTTGCGGATGGGTGGAGGCTGGCCTGTCAATCAGGTTGTAGCTTGGCTTCCTTTGGAAGCACCTCAGAGAGGCCAGATGCAGACAGACTCTCTCTGCTTGTCTATTGACAAGCCACATGAAGCTTTGCTGATGGCAGTCAGAGCCTTGGAGCTGGAGAAACAGCATGGAGACCCATGCCAGCTCTAAGAGGCTTCCTCTGCCATTGAATCCACAGGACTTTCCACCCACTGCTCTGTAACCTTCCTGCATTTGGTGTCATTGAATATGTTGCATGAGTCTGAAGGGGAATTTATAGACTTATATCTGACATATGGGTTAATATCAGACTTAAGGACTTGATCTGGACTGGTCTGGGATGTTTTCTTAATATATAATTACTCTTTTATATGAAGTTTTTTATTATACACATGAGTGTCTATGAATTTATTTATCTCATCAACCCAGACTAACACAGTCTCTATCAGTCTATTATTTATTGATCTATGAACGCTTGTATCTATCTATCGATCTATCTATCATCATCATCATCATCATCATCATCATCACCATCATCATCTTTTTTGGTAGATAACTATCTGCCTGCATAACTACTTGTCTATTAAGGAGACTAGTGGTATATGGTTAAGTGCTTGACTTTCCATGGAATGGCTGGTAGTTCATGTACAACCTGTGGTTCCACAGAAGAAAATCCTGGTAATAGGCTCCGGTCAAGAAGACACAGAGCAAGGAGAACTAGCTCACAAGGTTTCCAAGCCTGTGCTTTTCATGGAAGAAGATTGCCATATCTTTATCCATCAGAGTGGTGGCTGGACTCCGACCTCTGGACTTTCAGTTAGTAATCAAATGCTTAACTACTGTGCCACAAAGGTGCCTTCCTTAAAATCCCTAGTGGGCAGGTCTAGTCCGTCACGAGTCACTCTAAGTCAGAATCAACCCAAAGGCACCTAACCATAACTGCACCTATCTTTTGAGCTTTAAAAAAATTTATCATTATATTTCATTTATCTAGTATGTGTGTCTGGGGATATGTGATTTCAGGCAATTCCATGTCTGTTTTTTATTTGGCTTAGGGAATAGTGTTTTTTTTAGGCAGAACTTGTGGGACATAATAGATGTTCAATACACATTCAATGACTTAAGTGGGTGACTTAGTCTATTAAAAGGAAAGTTATCATCAGATGCAAATCTTTGTCTTTGAAAGACAGGACAAAACAGAGGTATGATGCTACATTGAGATAAAATTCTGATCTTTACAACCAGGGAAAATGTTTTATCATATGATGTAAGTGGGGAGGTTTTATAAAAAAATCATGGAAAAATTCCTTTATCTTTTGAGTTTAATTTTTTCATGAACCTTTTAAAGCCTCCTTGGGATTGATGATGTTCATAAATACAGGAAAATTATTTTCTTTAAAAAATATTTAATTGTAATTTAGGTTTCTGTTTGTTTGTTTTTTGTGGGACATCATTGCCCTCTGGTAGTCCTGGGAGCTACCCAGAGCTGTTCCTGAGAGCCGCCGCTGGATATGAACCGCCAAGCCCGCGGGTCACAGTCCTGCACTCAACCGCTTATGGCACCGGGGCCCAGCGCTTTAATTGTAATTTGAAGGAAAGATTAGATTCAATTAATTTTCCATTCAACATGTGGTTTTGCGGCATTGGTTGTGATTGCCACAATGTAATGAACAATGCTAATTATGAACCCTTCCTCCAACGCTTCCCCAAGCCCACTCATCTTACCTTTTCCTTCGGAGTTTTGTTTTTGGGCAACTACTACCTTTTGGTAAAAAAACTATACAGAGAATTTTAAAAACCAGTCCTAGAAGACAAATTTGCAGACATTATCATGAAGTACTCAAAGAACTGAAGTTGGTAAACCGAAAGGGAAGAATATAGCTAGCATATAACAAAGGACTGTAGAAAAAATTCGAGCCTAAAGTTGCAATATTAAAAGATTCTCTGGGCAATATATTCAGTGATGCAAGAAGTATCAAAATAAAATGAAAGGAAAACACAGAATCAGTGTAACCAAAAAAAGAACTGGTCCATACTTAACCATGTCAAGAACCAATGACACCTCAGGAAGGCATCCAAACTTCAGTGAAGGCATTAATGAGCCAAAAGAAGGCTCTCAGACTTGACAGAAATGTAACATTACAGAATAATGTAACTATTTCAACAAGCTGATGGAGCACTGGAAGCACTCACTATGCCACCTATGGCACTCACTGGCACCTATGGCAAAGGAATTAGAGACAGCTATTTGGCCCAACAACTGGAAAAGATTCATTTTTGTACCCATTCCAAAGAAAGGTGACCTGACAGGATGAAGGAATTATTTAATAACATTAACTTCATATGCAAGTAAATTTTTGCTGAATATCATTCAACAATGGTTGCAGTAGTACATTGACATGGAACTGCCAGAAATTCACAATGGATTCAGAGAAGGACATGGGCTTAGGGGTGTCCTTTTCAATGTTAGATGGATCTTAGCTGAAAGCAGAGAATACCAGAAAATTGTTTGCTTGTGTTTTATTGACTATGCAAAAACATTTGACTGTGTGGGTCATAACAAATTCTGGATAGCCTTGAGAATAATGAGAATTCCACAATTCTTTATTATGTTCATGTGGAACTTGTACATGGCCAAGGGGTAGTTATTCAATCAGAACAAGGGAGTAACTTGGTTTAAAGTCAAGAAAGGTGTGTTTCAGCATTGTTTCCTCTCAACATATATATTTTTAAAAGAACATTTTATTGGAGGCTCTTACAACAACCTTGTAACAACCCATATATCATTTGTATCAAGCATATTTGTACATATCTTGCCATGATTACTTCCTAAATATTTACATTCAATTTTAGTCTTCCTCTCTGACTCCCACCCTCATGACCCCTTTGATAAATTATAAGTTATTATTAATTTCATATCTTATACCAACCACTGTATCCTATCCCCCCTGCTTACCCTTGTTTCTCACCCCCTCCTACTTTCCCCCCTATGTTATGCTCCTGGTATCACAACTACCATTTCTGTTCCTGAGCAGTTTAACTGACTTGGATTCTATATGTCATGAGCCCATGTCTATACTAATGCACCTACTCCAGTCTAGCCCGAACCGAAAGGCAGGACTGAAGTCATGACAGTGGGGGTGAGGAAGCCTGAGGAGACCCGAGGAATATTGTGTGTTTCATTGGTGCTGTACTTCAGCATAGCTGAGTCATCCCTTCCTTGTGATTCTTCTGTGAGGGGCTGTCCCATTGTGGACAGATGGGCTTTGGGCCTCGGTCCCAACCCCCCCTCATTCTCAGCAATGTGTTGCTTGCTTGTTTTGAGTCTTCTGATGTCTGGTACATGATCCCATTGAGACCTCATGATTGCACAGGCTTGAAGGTAAACAAGTGGCCAACTAGCAAGGAAGCAGCAAGCCTACATGGAAGAAGCCCACAAGCCCCTCCCAGAACGGTCACAAGGAAGGGATGAGCCAACCAGGGCCTGGTAAAGCTCCAGTGACACACAATTTCCTCCAGTGTCCTGAGGCTTCCTCACCACCCACCATCATGACCCCATTCCGCTCTCAGTCCTGGCTAGAGCGGAGCATGTATACTGGTGTAGAGAAGGGCTCACAACACACAGATTCTAGGTCAGATAGAACTCTCAGGAACAGAAATGGGAGTAGCAGTACTAGGAGAGTTGGGGGAAGGCGAGGGCAGGAGGGGAGGAAGGGGAAACTAATCAGAATGATGAACACATAGCCGCAACCCCCTTCTTCCCCATGAGAAGAAGAAATAACAGACACCATGGGGAAAGGGAGACAGGGGATGGTATAAGATATGAAAATAATAATTGATGAGTTATCCAGGAGTCACAAGCATTGTGAGGGTGGGAGGGAGGGGAATAAAAAAGAGGAGCTGATACCAAGGGCTCATAGAGAAAGTAAATATTTAGAAAATAATGGCAACATTTGTACAAATATTCTTGATGCAATCAATGTATGGATTGGTATGAGGTATAATAACCCTGCATTCGTGTGAGTTGACTAGAGAAACAAATTCCTAGGCCCTCATATGTGTATAAGACAGAGCTTTATATAAAGAGCAATTGTATATTAAGAAAACATCCCTGTCCAATCCAGATCAAGTCCACAAGTCCGATATCAGCCTTTATATTCTATATAAGTCTATCCATTCCTCTTCAGACTCATGTAACCCATGCAATGATGCCGAAGGCAGGAAGGTAATGAGCCAGTGGGTGGAAAGTCTTGTGGACCCAGTGGTGGTGGAAGCATCTTAGTACTGGCGTGGGTCTCCATGTGGCTTCTCCAACTCCACAGCTCTGGCTCCATCAACATGACTCCATGTATGTCATCAGCAGGGAGATGAAGCAGAATCTGTGTGTCCTGCCAGCAGGGAGCAAGACAGGAATTCCCAGAATCCTCAGCAGAAGGCCATGCCCACACAGAGGCCTCATTGGCTGTGATCTGATTGACAGGTTGGACTCTAACCCTTCACAATTAGAAAACAAAGCAAAGAAAAAAAGGGGGGGGGGAGACCATCAGTGAAATGGATGGACACTGCCTACAACAATAGGCTTAAAGAACAGCAATTGTGAGGATGGCAAGAGTTCGGGAAATCTTTAGTTCTGCTGCACATGGACTTACTTGGAGTCCCAATCGATTCCACAGCACCCAAGAGCCATCATGAGTTCTCCAGCCCTGTGATTCATTCCCTCACCATGCTTTGCTGTGGCTAAGAATTATTCAGAATTTCCCAAAGTATGTTCCATTTTATCTATGACTATATAGATCACACATGCAAATGCAGGCCTAGAAATATATGCCCTCCCTGTGTATAATCATTGGTCTATTCCTTGCTCTTCCATATGTGTTCAGATTCCATGTCTACCTGTATATACATAGAGACCACTGCTAATTATTACTGTTATGACTAGATTTTATGTGTAATAGCATTTCCCATTGCTATCTTCACTCTCATGGTTGACCAGTGTCTTCCATTGTCTTGGTTGTGGTGTGCTGATCCCTTTCTTAGTGAAGATAGTCTTTTCCTTCACCCCAGTTAATATGCAGCTACTCTTGTTATTGATTTCCCTTCCCTTCCACACCCACCTCTCTCCAGCAAAGATTATTTATTTCTGTATGTCAACCTTTCCCTGGCTCATTAGCATAGAGGTCTCATGCAATAGTTGTCCTTCTGTATAGATTCATTTCACTCAAAAGAATGTCCCTCAGGTTCTTCTACATCATGAGGGGGTTCACAGATGCTTCATGCTTTAATATTGAGTCCCCTGGTGTGTATGTGCATCCATTTCTCCTTATGAATACTTCAGTTGTGTCCATCTTTTGCTGTCTTGAATGATACCATGAAGAGTGTGGGTGTATGGAGATCTATTTGTGTCATGGTTATTATTTCACTAGACTGTATTTGAAGTATTGGGACTGCTAGATCATATGTTATTTCTATTTCCAGCATTTTAATGAAGCATCCCACTGCTTTCCCCAGTAGCTGTACCACTTTACAGTGTATGAGAATTCAAATATTGGAGGATTGTTTCTTAAGTTTGAATGTTAATCTGAAAATAACTATTTCAGCCAGTGGGGGTTTAAAAGGAAAAGTACCCCATTTTGCTGCAGCTACAGACTAGAGTAACAGGTGATTGGCAGGCAGAGTAATATAATCTGAAATGTCTGAATTCACAGCAGCATGTGAGTGAAAGAAAAGTCATTTACCAATAAGGAGCAAGTTGTAGACATTTTAAAAGAAATGTTCAAATAATTTGTGTCCTTTTAATGATAAAATGTGGGGTAGGCATTGGGCTACTAACAGCAAGGCCCTTTAAATCCACCAGTCCCTTTATTGAACAATGCTGGAGCAGTCTGTTCTCATGATTTACAGACTTGGGTTTCCAAAGGAGTAATTCTGCTCTGTTCTATAGGATTGGCAGAAATCTGAATCTACTTAATGGCAGTAATGAGCTACATGAAGACAATTTAGGTGGGGACAGGGTATGTGTGTGTGTGTGTGTGTGTGTGTGTGTGTGTGTGTGCGTGTACTTAAATAGCACATGGAATGAAAGCAATATGGAGCATTCCTAGGACAATATCAGGGCCAAAAGAAATATAAAGCATATTTTCCAACTTATTATTGGTACAGATTATAACTGAACAGAGTCCTGATGAGTTAGATTCTTGTTTGGAAATGGGGAAGCAATGTCACAGGATTCCTGGCAGCAGTAGGTTGAAGCTTTACCTTAGGGCTTTGGAAGGCTTGACTGTTCCCGTGGTGTACAACATACACACCTCTTCTCTTTAAAAAAACCTCAAATCACATGTTCTACCTATGCTATTTCACAATGTAATCTTCATGGATAAAGCTCTCATGTGACTAACATGAGATTGATACCGTTGCTGTTCATTCACTTTGTACATGATGTTGTTGTGGATAGACTAAGAGCAGAATTCAGAGCTTTGACCAAAATCCCTCTATGATATTTAGTCTCTTTTATCAATGCCTTCATTGTCTTATTTCACATGATCATTGCATCTTTTAAAGGAGTAGAGACCCTTGTCCTTGATGGTGGAGCAGTTGGTGGTTTTGAACAAAAGGTTTTGCAAAAAGGTTGGCAACATCCTATTTTGTAAAGTAGATTGGCAGCTAAACAGAGAAAGGTCCTCAGGGAGATGGATGGATACAGTGGTTACCACAATGGGCTCAAACACAGGAAGATTGGTGACGGTGGTGCAGGACTGGCAGTGTTTGGTTCTGTATGTAAAGGGTCACTATGGGTCAGAACTGATTCAGTGGCATCTAAAATATCATTATACCAGGCACCAGATAATGGTGGTTTTTCATAAACCTATATAATCCGGTGCTTCTTTGCTCTCTGAAGATGCTTCTATTATATTCAGGTAGACTCTCTGACAGCCAGACCTCTCCTGCTTTGCACATCGCTGAATTCTTTACCTTGATTTATATATTCTTTTGGGGGGGGGCATCACTGCCCTCTGGTGGTAGGAGTAGGAGGACCAGCCTTTGCTCCTACGGAGCTGCTGCTGGAATTGAGCTTCCATCCCAGTGGACCGCAGTTCCACACACAACCACTACGCCACCGGGGCTCAGCCTGATTTATATATTCTTTTCCCAGGAAATCTTTTCATTGGTCTCTACTCTGCAGACAATAGTCTCCCTCCTCCTCAGTGCCCACTCTTCACTCTGCTTTGAGTTTCCACAGGATGAATTTTGAAAACAGAATGTTATCACATAACTACAAACTTTTAGGCTTTTCTTATTTAGTTTTTCTTAGACTTACCTACCCAAGTGGAAGGTGTATTCCTTGGAGGCAAGGACTTTAAAGGCTCAAATTAGTTTCCTTGATGCAAATAAGTATTCTTCCTTAACGCAACGGTGCGTCACTGGTTTGTGAATCTAGTGCCCAATCATTTGACTGCTTGTCAGGGTAAATGGTGTACAGATTAGCTCGGAAATTAAGAGCACTGTATTTTTAGGACCATAAGACACTTCCCCCCCAAAAAAATGGGAAAAATGAGGGTACATCTTCTGCTCTGAATGTGCAGTACCCCAGAACATTTTAGCGTACTGGTACTATTTAGTTCAGAATATGTTCCCCTTCTTTTCCTGCTCTAAAAACAGAGCGTGTCTTATGGACAAGCACATCTTTTGTTCTGAAAAATATGATGAGTTTGTTTTGAGATCATTGCAGCATCCCCTGAATGCAGCGTGTCAATGCCAAGCTTGATTTGAGGAACATTCTCATCGATGGGGTAGAGCCTCTTCCAGTACATGGAATAAACCAATGATGATGTAGTTTTGCTTGGGCTACATACTGCCATTTGCAAGGGACAAGTTCAAGAAGATGGGGAAAGTTATTGGTTTGAGACACTTGAAGAAAGCTAGATTTGAAAATGGTCAGGCATCTCAGAAAAAAACAGACAAAACTCTCTTATCAAGATTATTTTATGGATGATCACGGACTGGGCATTTCATAGTGTTCAGAAAACAGTATTTGTCAAGTTCTAGAAAAATCATTTTGGTGTTCAATTGCTTGCCATAGGTCTGATTTGGGAGGGGGAAAGTCATGTTAAATTTGAAATAACCTGTTTTATTTCCCTCTATTTTCATGCTGGGTATTATTTATATTATGCTCAAAGTACTCTCAAAAGGTGATTTTATTCAAGCACATCTTATCAACACTAGCTTTCCTTGCTTTTCTCCACTCATTAAAGAAGTCCGAGTCACTAAATGATTCATTGTCCAACATTTTCAATAATTTAAATTTTAAGTGTATAACCAACTTCCATTATTTGAGAAAAATTCTTCTCCAACTCTTGATTATTGATTCTAATCTGCTGGTGTATCATAATGGCCACTTGAAGTTCTTAACAGTGACACTGGTCTCTAAACACTGTTGCCATAGGCAAAACTTCACAATTCCTCCTTCCATTTTGTTCTATCTGTGATTTTTATCAAAATATATTGAAAAAATACAGGTTTGGGCATCTTGAATAGCCTTTTATTTTCACAACTCTCTTACTTCCTCTGTTATTATTTTGAAAACTGTATGCAATCTCAAGCCAATTATTCCATTCTTAGAGCTTGTACAATTTTTGTTTGTGTGGAAGCCATTTTCCTCGTAGGAGTATAGCAGGAAGGCAGCGCTCCATGTTGATCTATATTCATTGCCGTCAGCCTGACTCATTATTTGTTCGGCTGCGACTTTGCTTAGGCATTCCTCTGCAATTGAGCATTTTGTATGTGCTGCCTTCTCCATTCTTTCAACCTGATTTGACCTTCATTGTATTGATTCTAGGCCATTTCTACAATTTATCAACAGGGTATGATATTATAACCCCATCTTTTGCTGCTTTTTGAAATCCTTCTGAACCATGAAAAGCCTGCACATTTTAATGGCTGCATTACAGCAGCCTTTGAATAAAGATGACAGCCGAACTGGTTCTGTGGAGTTCTACTATTTTTAGTTCAACATCATGTGGTTCCAACTCTACTTTTATTTCAAATACTTTCAGTATGAGTTAACTTCCATTTTAGTTATTTATCATACTTACCGGTTTATTTGTGTATGCCATGTGTAACCTACATGCTTTTAGATACCAGTTATATTTAGGATTTAAAAAAAAATAAACTCTGTCCAAGAAAGCAAGATTTCTCCTAATGCACTGTTGAATTGTCTGGTGGAAAAATAATTGCCTATTGTCATAATTGGAGTTTCTGGGTGGAGTCTACTTGTCAAAGAGTTGGCAGTGCAAATGAACCCAGAGATGCTTCAAAAGACTCTTACTTCTGAAAGGACACAGCACTCAAACTCCAACGGATCATGGTGACCCATGGGTCAACGAGACAGAAGCCATTGGATGGCAATCAACCACAGTTAATGGAGGTTTTAGAATTCTGGTCTAAATGGGTCTACTCGGTAGCTAACTATTGCCATGATTCAACGGCTGCCTACTTGGATGCTTATTTTTAGATCAAGTCTTGATTCCTCTTTACATGCTCATTATCACTTGAAGGGCTAATGCCAAGCCTTTTCAGTCCCTTGCACTTAAAGGTCAATTAAGGTTGCAGGATCTTGCTCTCAAGAAGTTGTAGGTAGCAGGAAAGATCGTTAGGGTAGAGGCCACTTGGCAAAGAAGATGAAGTGTCAGGAGTCTGAAGAAAAGATGTAACAAGGCTGGGAAGATAGACACCAGCCAACTGTTTTGATGTTATAACGTTTGCAGTGCCTTGCATGTGGCTGTGATGCAGGAAGCAACTGATATTCAAAATACCTGCAGGGTTGCCCAGGGTTGCCAGGCTTAATCAGGGCTTCTTGACCCAGATAGATGAAGCAAGGAGGCCTGGTGGTTGATACTGGCTCATGAAAACTCTCATATCATATCCGAGTATTATCTAATATGGCGCAAGAAGATGAGCTCTCTAGGAGAGAAGGCTCTCAAAGTAGCCAGGGACTGGAGATGACACGGGAAGGCACAGTGCTGGATTCGATGGTGCAGGAGAGAACCAGAAGTCAGTACCTACTAGATGGCTACCGGCAACAAAAAGAACACCACCTGTTTGATTTTCAACTACACGCTTTTCCTGATCGACTTTTCTCTCCATGCGCTCATGAAATAGCAAGCAGGCCCATTGTCCTTGGCAGAGTGTTATTACAAAATCGAATAATTTGAAAAGTCAGGAAATGCTCACTTTCTGTTTGACAAGGCAGAGGCAACCCTCTTGGGCACCAGCACACTTGGTCTGTGTTAGCAGGGTGTTTTAAGGAAGCAAAGTTGTGCGATTTCCAACAGCTTGGGTTGCACTGTGAAAAACAAAGTCCAAAGACAAATGATCAAACTGCGTCCAAGTGCAGCATGGATTTGGGGCAGGAATCACAATGATGAGAGGGGCATTTTTTCATGTGTGCTGACAGGGTAGCAAGGGACTCTGAAAGTGGAGCATGCTGAGGAATGAGCCCACTCTGCCACCTTCATTCTGAGCCCCGTGTGTGCACAGAGGCTGCGGGGTCCTGCTTCCTAGAGGGCGCATCACTGCCTCATCACACTAAATATCTCAAAGAAGACATCAGAAAAATCAGGGCTTCATGTCAGTAGGCAGGTTGGTATAAAGGCAATGATGTGGGACTTTCCAGAAATACGGTAAAATGTACATGGCTGGTAATGGTAAGCCCAAATCTACCTCTGTACATAGCTATTGGCCATCAAAAGTCATTGATCACATTTCACCTGCCTCCTCCAAAACTGACAAGTATGAGCACACTTCCCCTCTTGACATGGCCTAGAACAATCCATCTAGATGGTTTTGACAAACTAGGAGCTTTTGAGTATTCACCTAGTAGGGGAAGAAGAAATCTTTGTATGTCATTAACATTCCAGAAAGGAAGATGATCGACCATGGTTTCCATTTTGACTAAATGCTGAGGTAAGCCAAATAAATATATTGTACGACAAAGTCTTCTTTGTTACTGGCTCCCAGAAGAGGCCTTGGGAAAGTTTTATAATCTTATTTGGTTTTCTTGTCTTTAACATAAAGAACTTAAATGCTCATCCAACTTCCTTGCTGCTGTTTTGCTCTATGTTGAGGATGGCAACATTGGTATTGGCAGATGTAGCAGATGGCAGGGATGTCTACTTGCATCTCTCATCTTCTGAGGCGCCCCAGTATTGTTCCTGCTGCAGAATACTCTCTTCTCCCTCATCGGCTTGTTCAGAGCCTTTGGGATTCCATGTTAGAGTATAGACGGGATGGATAATACATAGAAATCTACAGAGAGATAGATACACAAAGTGGTGTGTGTGTGTGTGTGTGTAAAATCAATTTTGGAGTTATGATCCATCTCCCTGCTGGCCTCCACCTGAGGACGTGGTCTACATTTCATTGTTTTAGATCATCCCAAACACACGAAACCAAATAAAACCAGAGCATGAGCCTTCGGCTTCCTGCCCTTGGCTCTGGGCTGAAATTGACTCAGTAAGAATAATACGACCATGTGGGGTTTATCTTTAGAGTATCTGAATGAAGCCTTTTTCTTGTTCAATATAAAAGCCCTTCCGCTCAAACTCATATTTGTCTTTCTTTGATTTCCTCTATCTTTGACTTCAAGAAATAAAGAAAATGAGGTTTGGAAGACACAGAGATGGTATCCTGACATGAGTTCCATTTACTAGAAAAACATATCCAGGAAATGAAAACAAACAACAAACAAACAATGGAGTGTCAGACACAAGGTGATTCAGGACGAAGGAGACTGTCGATCTGAAGGAGGGGAACATGAGCAAAACAAGATTTTATTTTTAATGTCAGGGGGTTTTTATGATCAGGAAGGGATGTCAGAGTTTTAAGCAATCTCAGACTTAATTTTTATAGCAGTTTAAAAGTCACCAGAAAGGAACTATTTTATGAAGGTATCTTAATGGCCTATAATGGCCTTCAGCTAAAATTTCAACATCTTGCATTCAAAACTACCAATACAGGAGAAAACTAAAGTTTAAAAAGAACAGGAAGTGGTAGTTTAAAATAAAACCCAGACTGTAATTCACCTTGGTACATTCTTTTCTTCCCTTTTAAGTCCCGAATTTGTCCATTATGCTTTTGAGCTAGCAATGAAAATGATTTCACTCCTTATTTTCTATCCAACTTAATGGCACTGAGTTTAGATTTAGAATCTATGGCTTCAATCTGCTTTCTTCCAGTTGATTCCCACTGAGATTTTGCTTTCCAAAATCTGAATCACAAGCTACATTTTACCACGTGTGCCAGTTGATTTCTGTGCATAAATAACAAGGACTTCAGATCTATAAAAATCACTTGAGGGTCTTGTTAAAATGTAGATTCTTATTCAGTATATTTGATGGGGAAAATACAAATTCTCATCAGGGAGTCAAACTGTAATGAACGGATTCAAAGCTCTCTTATTTTCCTACTTACTGTATTTCACAGAAATGTTAACAAGACCTTCAAAATATGAAACTGTGCCTAAAAATACGGCACCAAAAATAGTTAGAATGTGTGTGAAACCTTATGGCATCTGAATGAAGAAATGAAACATTCAATCAACTGTCAGGCAACTCTTAGGTTTCTCTGATGTTAAATATCTGGTTGTTTGAAAACATCTGGATGCTGTATGAATTTATTGGTAGGGGAACCAGTTTTAATAGCGTGTCTGAATGAAATAGGTTAATGTCTGTCTAGGATGAAGATTCAAAGACAGTGGAATTTTTGATAATGATATTTCTCTCCTAAAACAGAAGCTGATAGACGTTTCCAGATGGGTTAAGCTCAGTTGAAATACCTCTACGATCATTCTTATGTGTTTCTTTAGTAACTTGTTCCATACAGTCCATTCTTTATCTCCCCTCTCCTTCAGCCCAAGCTCATACTTGTAATGGTGCTCTCAGTGGTGGGCATTTCCCGAGAATGTTGGTTGAATGTTGGTCCATCTGATCAGACTTCTCATCCAATATGTGAGACCCACTGAAGTCCCTCAAGAAGGAGAACGCTGAATCTCTGCTTAGTTCCCTCCTTGTGCTTCATCAAGGCCAGTCAAGAGATGGAAACCTCGTCAACAGAGATGTTTACAGACATCGATCATGCATGATGTTGCTCAGCTGTGAGGATATTTTTTTTCTCTTTATCCTGAGCAGTCATCCATACTGCAGGCTCACCTCCTTGATCATTGTCAGCAGGCCATTTTGTGTCATCCGCATATCGCAGCTTGTTAATAAGCCTTCTTCAAACCCTGATGGTGCATTCTTCATATTGTCCAGATTCTTGGATTGTTTGTTTAGCACATGGAATGAATCCCCCATGATGAAACAATGCAAACCTGCTGAATTTTGAACCATCTAGTATTTTCTTACCTGCACGAAATGCAGTAAAGGAGGAGCATGACTTTAGTTAACAACCTCTGAAAACGGTCTCCTTTATTCTTTCCTTCTTTGTCCATATGCTCAATCGCATGTTCACACTTGGAATTTCTCTCACCCAGGTGGCACTTTGGGGTAAGAAATGTGGGGTCGCTTCCCACAATGTCCGCAGTTCAAATTCACTAGCCGCTCTGCTGGAGTTAGATGACGAGGAACGCTCCCACGATGATTCCCAGAACCCTGGGGGAACCCCTTCGTGGATTGCTGTGAATTGAACTCGATGGCAGTGGGCATGTTTTTTGTTTTTTTGTTTTGTTTTCTCACCCTGAAATCTGTGATGCTTTGCATTTCACTGGCTTCCCTTTGATTCCATTTGGTGATACACACTTAGTTTCTTTCTTTCCTTCTTGTTTCATGTGTGATCATTATGTCCCCCTACCACCATCGATAATCCGATGAGGAGCTTGACCTAATAACAAGCTTGCTGGCTTGATCAATAGATACAGAGACTGGGACTCTGAGCTCAGGATTAAAAATAGGTAGTCCGATGATGTCAATGCTTATGAAGATTTTTATTTCTATTTAACTTTAAAGTGTAATAGAGGGTGGGTGAGACACATTGGTGAACAATTGAACTTCAGATTTTCCAAGTCAAAATATGAGCATAGTAATGTCAAAAGAACATACCCTTGGCCTGCACCGATCAGCTCCTATAAGACCTCCTGCTCACACATTTATCCCAAGTTGCTGAGATGTATACTGTTGTCATGGAAATCAATTCAGGCTCATCACAGCTCCTTTCTCCAGAGAGTTAGGTCAAAGACAATCTTAATGGGTCAGCAGGTGCTACTTGGCCCAAGGTCATTCCATGCTTCTCTATTAGCAAAGACTTAAAACAAAACAAAACAAAAAAAGCAAGACAAAGAACAGGTATGTGGCTTTTCTCCCTGGAGATATTTCTGAAACAAGTCATATCAGAAGAGAATATGTATTTTTAAAAGATCATTTTTGGGGGAACATATTTTAAACTGTAGCAGTGACAGAGGGAATGGTTGCTTTGCCATTTAATTTGCAACTATATGAGTACAGCTTAAAATCTGATAGCAATATATAAATTTTGTCAAGGGTCATTTGGAAAGCAAAAGATAGAAAAGAGAGAAAGGAGGAGGAAAAAAATCATTGTTTCTTTCCCCCCAGTAGTGAATTGATTATGTGAATGATCTCTTCAGAGGAAGGCCATAATTCTGTGGGAAAGTGCTACTAGTCTGTTGTTCCCCAATTTTCTCCATAAATGTGTTGTTAATAAGAGTGGCGAGTTGGAAGCGTTGGGGGGTAGCCCCTTTATCAACCCATTATTTTATTAGGAACTCCCTCTGTCTAGTCATACTGTGGACAGTCTAATCTATAACGCATGGGGAGAAGTCTAGGAAACACAAGCATTTCATAGTCTATTTTGGCTCCTCTACACATAATAATATTTCTTACAGATCCTGAGTTTATATGATGGGTTTTGGAGCTTCACTACTTTCCCACCCATTCACGTTGATTTGGTTGCTTGATTTCTAACTTCTTGATTTTAAAATATGCAGTCTTTAGTGTGTTACTACATGCTTTGAACAAGCTGCATCAGAATACAACTTTAGGCATAGCAGACTGAGGATGGCAAAGGGATATCAAAACTAAAACGATGACTTGTTTCATTCTGATTTGAAGTATAGGAAGCCCTCATTTGTCAACTTCAAGAACAAATTGCAGAGGGAAAACTTGTGAGACAGATGTCAAAGGTTTTCCATGCTCTTTATTATAGTTGATTACAATAGTACTATTTTAATAGTCCAATTTAGAGTCTCAAGGTGATTGGAGGTGATGTAATTCTTGGGGATGTGTTGAGGTCTGAGGACATTTTTGAAAATTTGGCTAATGTCATTAATGACAAGAGCAGCCTCTATAACTCTGCTCAATCTCTCACATTCATGTGCCATCACTACATTTTGTTTTTCTGAGTCATGGTGTCACCTCCGAGTCTGTTTCAGCATAGGCCAGGAAACCACTCTCAGTTGATTAGAGCTAGTTGTCAAGAGACCATGTGTTTTCTAGGGTACATCTTTGGACTGGCTCCATGTACTCTTTGGTAGTAGTGGTGATGGTGGTGGCAGTAGTAGGAGACATGTCGGTGATGGCAGTGGCGGTGATGGTGATGTGGGTGGTGATGCAGGTAGTGGTGGGGGTGATGGTGGTGATGACGGTAGAGGCAATGGTGGCAGTAGTGGTGGTGTTTGTAATGCTGATGTGGATTATAAATCCTTGAAAGTTTATCATATGCATTTATAGTTATTATTACAGTTACAGATATTA
>PVJH01014444.1:0-56923 GCA_004026705.1 Nesogale talazaci
CTTTAGTTTCTTCATTTATCAAATGACAGGGACAGCTAATACTGACCTCGCTGACTGATGGTGAAGATTAAAGGAGACAATGCATACAAAGCCCAGTGTTACAAATGTTAGCTTTTATTATTGTTATTGTCTGACAATTTAAAATATTTCATTGTGATTTGGGTGAAAGTTTACAAAACAAATGGATTTCCCTTTCAGCAATTCATACACATTATGTTTTGTGGCTTTGATTGTTGTCTGAAGATACTGTTTTGATTGTAGTGCATTCTTTTTCTAGATCTTTGAATGTGATCATGGCTTTTTTCCTTTGATTCTTAGTAGGATGAATCATATTAATAGATGTTCTAAGATTGAATCACCCTTACATGAGTCCCATTTGATCACAGTCCATTGTAGTGAATGACTAGATTTTTTTTAATTACTAGATTTTACTTGTTAATGTTTTATTAACCTTTCACATGGTCAAAAAATTACCCTGAAATTCATTTGTAAGTGTTACGTGTTTGGTGACGTGGTGTGGAGCGTGTATGTGGTATACTTGTATTTGTGTAGCATATGTGTATGAGTGGATCTGAATGTGCACATGAACAGTATGTGTGAGGCATGTTTGTGTGGCATTCATAGTATGTATGGTCTGTAACAATATGGGAGTGTGGGTATATATGTTTAGCATGGGTTTGTGTGTTGTGGTATATAATTGTATTCTTACAATGTGTACAGATGATTTGGATGTGTGTGGGATGTCTGTGTATCTGCAGCACGTAGTGGCGTGTGGTGTGTTTGTAGTAGTGTGTGTGAGACATAGGCAACTGGTGTGTGATCACTAAGAGATTTTTGTACCATTTCCATGCTAACCTCCGAAGAGGAGGTTTCTCATCATGCTCTGGATACATTAAATAGCATCTGTGTCATGTCATTTGCGGAGGTCAAGGATGATTGTTCAATTCTTTGGGCCTGGGAAGATTCTTTGGCAGCTCTGCCAATTTCATCTGTGGTTTGGGTTGTGTTCATTTCAATCTCTGAGTCAGTTTTGATAAGAATGTCTTTAAAACCAATCCATTCGTTTGCATTTATTCAAGGTTATAGATACAGCTTTTTTGATATGATGTCAAAGAAGAAAACTTTCTTAGCACTTATTATGAAGGGAAAGCATAAGAAGAATTGAGTGGCAATTGTGATGTCCAAAGTGCCACACGGATGGCTGGTGTAGCGACAGGAGTCACATCGTGGGTCCCAATCTTTCTCCTCTGACTTTAATCCATTATTCCAGGGCTTACGGGACATAGAAACTTGAACTGAACATCCAGGTTGTGAAGAAATGGGTTTTGTGAGACTAGCTGGTCTTGGTTAGGTAAGAAAATACCTTTGTCACCCATCGGTCAGTTTGTGTTGGTACGTGTGTTGTTATGATGCAATGTCACAAGTATTCCAAATACCAGTAGGATCACTATTACAAGTTGAAATGTAGCACACACACACACACACACACACACCTCAAATATATGTCATCGATCCTAACCTCCATGCCTGATTTTAATCTCATTTGGGATGGGGCTGTTTTTGGTAATGACTCAGGATGAATGCGGGGTGTGTTTCAAATTAATCACTTAGAAAACACAAAAATAGTAGATCAGGACAAGTCAGCGAGCAGAGATAGTGGGAGAGAGAAGTGAAGCCACAAGACTGCCTAGGAGTCGGAGCACAGAAGAAACAAGCAACCCCTGGCATGCTTTGGCAGCCTGATTTGGGGCTTCTTGTTCCCCCAATAGTAAGATGACTGTGACAGCTGCTTTCAGTACCTAAGACAGTCACTTATGGTTGGCAGGTTTCAGTGGATCACCCACTCTAAGACGCCGAAGAAAGACCTGTCAGTCTCCTTCTGAAAATGAGCCTGTGAAAACCTTATGAACCACAACAAAATATTGTCTAACGTGGGACTAGAAGATGCTCTTTCCCCACCCCACCCCCACCCTGGGGACAGGGCAGGCTCTCTGAATGCATGGTGGTTGTTAAAATGGATTCACATCAGCAACTCTGACAATGATAAAAAATTGGATCCTAAACAACATGAAGCTCTGTGGTCCAGCGGGGGCAGGGGGGTCTCCACAAATCAGAGCAGACTTTGTAGCCACAAACAACAATGGAATACCTGCAATGTACACACCATCATCGATAAATCCAATCCTTTCCAATATGGTGGACCTTGAGTTTAAAACACCCTGAGAGTTCTTTCGGGGTGGGAAGGTTTGGGGTGCAGTTCTGAGGAGCTTTCTCCCACTTCTGGTGGGAAGAATTGGGAGGAAGTCCCTGGGGAAGGAGCAAAAACTGAGCTGAGACAGAAGGGAAGCTTTGCAAAGCCTGAAGACCAGGCATGAGATCCACACACTGGCTGGGCACTAGGGTCACAATGTTGACGGAAAAGAAAGTACAGGTCAGCAACCCAAGGAGCGTCAGGTTACCCGGAGGGGTCAAACTACGGAAACTGGCTTACACATCTGCCATTAGTAGACAAATGCTGGTCAGGTTAAAAGCTTATTCATATTTGTGTCAACTTCCCTTCACCCTTGAACTTGAGAAAAGTGGGCTGATTCACCCCCATGTAATCCTGAGCCGTGGCAGGGGGCAAGCATACCCTCCTCCAGGCCCTTGGCATGCTGAAACTTCCATTTCCAGGGATTTCATGCCTGCCTACGTTTCCCCATGATGGGAAAGGCTTCATTTACGGATCCACATTACAGACCCACAGGAGCCTCTCATAGCCCCAAAGAGCACCAGGCGCAAGTCAGTCATTCTCTCCAGAAAGCTCAGAGGGGAGATGGAGCTCCCACTCACCCCCGTTACATTCTAGTGACGCTGTATTTTCACTCTAAGACGTCGTTTCTGTCCCTGGCTCTCCGGGGAAAGTTAACACTGAATCGGTTTTATTTGCTGGGCTTTGCATTCAATTTGCCGCAGTTGAAACGTCAGGGGATTCATCGCTGCAGAATCCGGCTCCCTCCGAGGTCCTGTAGACAAGGCTGGACACACGGGGGCTGCTCAGCACCTGCCTGCCAGCTTTAGTGACGTGGTCTTTGGTTAACCTGGTGTGTTCTCGCCAGATGTTGCACTTCGATAAAGAAGCAGCCTCAGAGACCCCACAGCGCGAGTTCGACTTGGTCCCGTGGCCCGCTCTGAGGCAGCATCAGCTCGCTTGATTTCTCGTTGTCCACCACACCGACTACAATTCTCACCTGGGCAGGGGAGGCTGACCTAGGAACGATGAGGGTGGAGAGAGTAGCCACCCTCCCAGGACCTCACGGGAGCTGGACCAGCACCAAAGAGCTGCCCAGGGAGTGGAAAGGCTCAGTACATTGGGGGGATCGGCGAGTCCACAAAGAACAGGAAATCAGAGCAGAGCGGGCAAGAGCAACCACCAGGTCGAGACAGCGTGAAGCTCGCGCGGCCTGTCTTCCCTCCGGCTACTGCAGACGCAGTGGCCATCCCAGGAAGAGCTTCCCTAGAGGCCGGGGACCTCACCGAAGGGGGCTGCAAGGGTAGGAACCCCAATCTTTCTGACTTTAAGGCTTGAACTTTGAGGCAGCCGCACGGAGTGAGGATACCCACTGCCTCTAGTCGTGTCACTGAAAATGTGGTGTGTGGGCGACCTGCTTCAGAATTACCCGATGGGCTGGTCAGAAATGCACATTCCCAGGCTACAGCCAGACCGACTGAGCCAACATCTCTGGCGGTGGGGCCAGGAGTCTGCAGGCGCCCTCAGAGCCCGATGGCTCTGCCTGATGCGCGCCGACAGGAAAGCCCTCGGGAGAAACCGCGAACACACCCACTCCTTGGAGAAAGCGGAATGACGATGGAAAGATCTGGTGCCTTGTCATTGCTGGACCCCGTCCATAAAGATCGCTAAAGACCTTCTAGGCAAAGCATCGTGTTGGGTGCGGTGAGAAAGCAAGTTTCCCTTGTTGGCTGCTGTCACCTCCGCGGCTAAGACGTGGTGACATCAGGAAGCGACCGACAAAGAGCACTGCCCCGTCCTGTCCCGTTCCCTCCGTGTGGGCGAGTCCAACGGTGTGCGAGCTACAGCATTGTTCCGGGCTTCCTAGGGGAAGCCGAGCTCCAGGGCTGCGCTCCCGGTCCCTCTTCGTTCGATGCTTGGCGCCTTGGCAACACTGTCACCCTCTACCGTCGGATGTGGTAGCCGCATCTGGAGAGCCTTGGCTGGGAATTCACGGCAAGTCTCCCTCGTGAAAGCTGAGATTCCCCCCCAGGAAGTCACCGGTGCCCTCTGTAACATAACCCACCAGTCACTATTCCAGTGAAATTCAATCAAAAAAAAAAATCAATTGATATTCTCTCCCTGCCCCAGCTGACGTCTAAGTTGCTGCAGACCCAATACGAATAAACAGGCTCGCCACCTGGAGCCAATAGTGTGGCAGTTACATAATCTGGCGTCCATTTTTGAAGGGGTGAAGTCTAGCCTGTCAATCCAGCGGCAGCTTGACTGCATTTGGAGACACTAAGTCAGGAGATAAATAGCTCACTGGAGGCAGAACACAGAGACATCCTCTGCAAGACAGTCCTGTTGACAGGACGCTGGAGTCCTGACGCTGAAGAAGTCACGTGGAGACCCCTGCCAGCGCTGAGATACTTCCACTGCCACTGGATCCACAAGACTTTCCACCCACTGGCCGGTGATCTGCCTGCATTCAGCATCATTGCATGTGTTGTGTGAGTCTGAAGAGGAATTGATAGATGGGCATCAGACATAGGGTCTAATAACAGACTTTTGGACTTGATCTGAACTGAGCTGGGATGTTTTCTTTTCTTTTTTTTTTGGGGGGGGGCATCACTGCCCTCAGGTGGTGGGAGTAGGAGGCCCAGCCTTTGCTCCGTGGAGCTGGAATCGAACCTCCATCCCAGTGGGCCGCAGTCCCGCGCACAACCACTCCGCCACCGGGGCTCAGCCCTGGGATGTTTTTTAATGCACAATTACTCTTTGATATAAAGCTCTCTCTTATACACATGAGTGTCTATGAATTTGTTTCTCTAGTCAACCCTGAATGACATAAATGGAATGAGAGGTGCTGCTGATATTAGGAATAAAATACATGAGAACAGACATGGGATGATCGTGTTACTAAATGGGGCCAAAACAAAGATCCAAAGATTCTGAGCGGAGGTGACCTTTAGAATGGATGTGGACGAGTGAGCAGGGACATGCAAAGGGGAAGGAAGCTTCCGGGTGGAGGGAGTGGTCCACATGGTCACTGACACGTCCATGACAGGTTTCCCAGGGTCATTATCTTTCCACTTTTCCACAAGTGTTTTGATCTGTATTTGGAGGGGAGTTCTGGTGGTGTAGTGGTTACTCACTGGGCTGCTCCCTCCAAGGTCAGCAGCTCAAAACCACCAGCTGCTCCATAAAGGTAACATGGAACATTCGACTCCCATAAGAGTCACAGTCTTGGGGACCCACAGGGACAGTTCTACCCTGTCCTATAGGGTTGGTGTGAGTCAGAATGAACTCAATGACAGTGAGCGTAGGATTTGGAGCAAGATGAGTGGTTTGGTGTCATCCATATTCTGCCTTCTTACAAGAGCTGAAAATGAAGCAGGAAACCCAGACAGGCACCAGGCTAAAAGGGACTTTGAAGGCTACCCTGAAATCTGGATTTGGACATATGAGATTGTATGTCCAAACCTGGCTGCTCACATCCTGGAAGCCTGTCCACCTACCGACAAGCATGCATGCAGTCAGTCTGGGGCAGAGCCTCAGAGTCTGTATTTTCACAAAGCTCTGGGTCCTATAGTGGTAGCTGGTCAGGGTTGGGATCCTTGCCATGAAAATTCCTAGAAGGATTGCCAGCAGAGTCATTATTATCAGTGGACACTGAGTACGCCAGGGACTTGGGTAGAGTAAATATCCCTATCAACACACACTTAAGGAAGCTTTCTCTCTATGGAGAACAGTGTCTCCTTAAGTTATCTGAGGACAATGCAGAGACAGAAGGAGGAGGTGGAACTAATACACTGCAACAGCCATAAAGAAGCCAAGGCACCATCCCCGTGAGGGAGAGTGTCAGGTATCAGGGGTGGAGAAAACACCAGGGGCCCTGCACACACCAGCCAGGTTTGGAATGACCCAAAGCAACGGGATAGAGGGCACTGCTGTTCTATGATTTGGAGACAGCATGATGCCAATAATGACAGGAGTGAAGTGCATTTGGGGAGCAGATTAGGGATTCGATTTGGGACACACTGAACTTGAAGTCCTTGTAAGCTATTCTAGGAGGAACTGTAGTACCATGTTCTCCTAACAACATATTTCAGTCCATCCTACAGGACAAGAAGCTAGAAAAAATTCAACATCTACTCATTAAGTACCTACTATGTACAAATTCTGGTGTTGAATCCCATAGGTGGTTGGGAGGGGGGCATAAAAATGAATAAGACACTACACTAGGTCTCCAGGACTTTATATATATGCACATGAATGATGCCAGTGTGCCTTAGTCTGCTCTGGAGCTTCCTTAGATTAATTCTGGCTGTGGATACTAAAGAAAATTCTGGAGGTAAGACCAGAACTGGCTCCAGAGTAAAGATGACAGAGAAGACCAAAGGATCCAAGGGAAGCTGGAACAAAGGTACAAAAGTAGGAAGTACATGTCTACTCATGCACACACACATTTGGTACACCATGGTTGTAGCGCTGTGTGCAGGCAAGGTTCTCTAGATAAATAAAACCAGAACACTTATGCTTTTATATATCTAATATAGACATATGGATGTTTATATGACAAGAAAGAATATAGCAGCTAATTAGTCCACACAGCAGTACGGAGAGCTCAGTTCCACTCACTTCTATGGAATAGGTAATCTACTAGATCCATCCGCTGTGCTCCCTCCAAGTGGATAAATGATGCGTAAAGGGGTAAAGGGAGACAACAGATCATGTAAGTTATGAAAATAATAATAATTTATAATTTATCAAGAGTTCATGAGGGAAGGAGGGTAAGGAAGTGAGGGGGAAATGAGTTGATACCAAGGGCTCGAGTATTAACACATTTTGAAAATGATGATGGCAACAGGTGTACAAAAGTGCTTGAAACAATGGATGGGTAGATGGATCATTCCAATGAAGTGATTTTAAAATACGCACACGCACACACAAATACTGGAAGTGCAACTCACGTGGGCTGCTGGGTGCAAGGTCAAGGAAGCAGAAAGTAGAGTCTTCCTTTGGGCAAGGCAAGCAGGGTCTGCCCACAGGCAGCAAACAGCAGGGTGGATCCCCAGCAGCCGGCAGCTCCGGAGTTTAGCAAGGCAGGCCCCACGGGGACATTGAACATAAGCAACGCAAGGCCACAGGACCCACCAGCCTCAAGCTCAAGCAAGGGGTGCAGGTCTCGAAGGAGCTTCGAACTCTAGCCACATGGGTTGGCTTGGCCCACAGGTGGTATAGATTACAGGTTAGAGCATAGGTGGTATAGTTTACAGGTTAGAGCATAGGTGGTATAGTTTACAGGTTCGGCTAGAGGACTAAGCAGCGGCATATTCCAGCACTCTCTGATCACCAGAGAGCAAGAGAGAGAAAGAGGGTGGACCTTGTCAAGTCATTTACTAAGTGAAGAGGGAGGGGCCTAGGAATGTCCCAGCATCACTGTAGAAATTGATTAGTCTCCTTCAGTCCCTGATATGCTTCTTTGCTTTTGTTTGTTCTTTTTAAGACTGGAAGTGTAAAGTTTTGGACAAGAGGGGGAGAAAGGGAGGAGAATGAAGGGGTGGGGGAGGCATGTTTCAGATTGTGATCTGCTCAGAAATCAAGACACAAAAACAAAACCTCCACATGAAGAAATGAGCTGATTCTCTCCTCCTCTGTTATAAGTCCAATCATTCACCTTAGAGGGCGGATCCAGACAAATGGCCTATGGCCAACCCAATTCCTTTATCTCTAGCTTCTATTTGACATCAGTTCATTCATTCAGTAGACAGCACTGATTGAATATTGTCACCAAGGAGAAACTTAAAATATGGTATGATTGAAGTGGAATCTCATTCTCAGAGGCGCGGAATTCTATACCATCTCTGTATAATCAAATCAGGAAATTTCTGCATCCGGCTCCATGAGCAGGGAATTCATTTTTTCTTCCTGGGGTTTCCCATCTGTGACGCCTTCAAGATGCCCAGGATGTTTGCCCAGATAGCTTCAAAGAACATCGAATCTGCCTATCAGAAAGAGCGTTCCCCACCACTGCTGCTGCAGCCTTGGCTTTACCAGGGAGGTGCCGCAAGCAAGCAGTTCAGCAGATGATGGAACCAGGTTGAGCAGGCAGCGGTGAGGCTGCCGCGCCACCCAAACGAGCAGGCGATGCTGGCCCTGGTTGTTGCAGGAGTTGTCGTTGAATCAGAGGCTTCCTGCCAGTCTGGCAGTTTCTGAGAGAGCAGGGAGGGAGGAAACACCCATTTCTTGCAAAGCCTCATCATCTTTGGCATGGAGCTTTCAGGCACCAGGATTCCAGGGGAACATCCACAGGACCAATGCAGTCACCCTGCCTAAGAATGCTCAGGTGACCATGTCAGTAGAGGTTCCACCAAAAAACAAAGTCCACTGCCACGGAGCCGACTCTCATTCACAGAGACCCAACAGGACAGAGTAGAACTACCCCCAGGGGCTTTCAAAGACTGGAAACCTTTACAGCCACAGACTGCCACATCTGTCTCCCGGGAGCAAGCAGGAGATTCCAACACGGACCTGCCGATTAGCAGTCAAGTTCTCTAACCACTGGATCACCAGGGCCCCTGGCGAGTTTTCATAATAAGCACGAAAGCCAGTGGCTGTGGAGATGACACCAACTCTGACAAGCCCCCGAGTGTCAAAGTAGAATGATACTTCCCAGGGTTTTTTCATGGCTGTGGGTCTGGGTGGGTTCTTTGAGGGGTGGGCCAGGAGAAGTGGTGGAAGGGGAAGATCTCAGAAGATCTCTGAAGTGCCTCGAGGTGAACGTGACTCTCCAATTTTTCAGCGAGCAGCTGAACACACGAATGACTTGCACCTCCCAGAGGTTTTGCAGTTGCCAGGAGGGCTCCCCCAAACCAGACCTCCTCCAAGAATGGTTGATCGGATCAGGTTCCCAGGGAGAGGAGGAGGCCTGCCCTCACTAGCCCAAGCTCCCTTTCACTTCTTGTCACCGCCCCACCATGATCTCAAGGGAGCATCACAAATGGTTTAACTTACTCCCATTGTCCAGGTCTTTTTCATTACACTACAATCCAACCGCCCTCCCTTGAGGAGGGCACACACATACAAGAAACTAGATAATAAAGAGAAGGACACACTGGGTCATGGAACATTCAAAGAAGAACACACTGCACGGACCATCAAAACCAACCTGCTCATTGATGCAAACCGAGCCCGAGGCCTAGAGGAGGCAAACCTACCTGAAGTGTTTGGCAGAAAAGCCCAAGTCCCCCATCCACGCTTTTTCCTCCAGAGTTTCACCGATGGCCATACTTCCCTTGGACTCTAAGCTACATTGAAAGATCCTTCGACCACGCAGGGGCCTGACTTTTCTTCACCGAAGAAAAACAGAAACATTCCTTGTTCATAAGCCAAGGCAGGGTCTGACAGAGCTTGGCAGCAAGAAGTGCCTTTCTAAATCTGGAAACACATCTCCTCTGAAAAGTGGAAGCAGCAATTTGTGCCTCTGAAATGTGAAGAAAGTAGTGTGTGTGTGTGTGTGTGTGTGTGTGTAAAATAACTGCAGTGAAATGGCTAAAGACAAATATCTGACAAGGGAGGGAGCAGAGCAAGAGATACAGAGTTTGTCAGGACAATCAGTTTACTCGTATGCCAAGCGGGTGGAAAATGCAGACAGACCTATTGCTTTCCATTTGCGAATGTGTTCCGTGAGTGGTCCCAGAAGATGAATGTACAGAACTCATGAGTTACAAGAACCCAACGCCCAAGTATCTAATAAAGAGGACAGGCTGAAATAGGGCTAAAGGAGGAAAACACAAGAAAGAACAAAACGATTAACTTCGCTTGATAACAAAATCTTCCCACCATCACCATCTAGATCCATGAAATCATTGAGTCTTGGAGGAACTCTGTTTAGAACACATAGGCCATTTATTTAGCTAGAGGGATGATGTGACAACAATGATGTTACTTTTGACTGGGTCTGCATCCCTTATGTTTATTTATTAAGGGCTAGTGGTGCTGTGGTTAGGCACTGGGCTGCGAGCCTCAAGGTCTGCAGTTCAAATCTTCCCACGGCTCCTGGGGAGACAGACTGGACTTTCTACTCCTGTGAACCGTTACAGCCATGGAAGCCCACAGGGGGTCGCTCTGAGTCAGCATCGACCAGATGGCAGTGACTTTGGGTTGTTTATATTGCATGTCAAAGGCACCCCCATGGTAGAGTGGGTTTATTCACTGAGCTGCTACCCACAGCTTCAGCCATCTGAAACCATGTGAGAGAGGTGAGGCCTTCTACTCCAGTAAAGGGTCACAGCCACGGAGACCCACAGGGGTTTCTACTCCAACCTGCAGAGTTGCCGACTCATTGGTGGAGCTTGGGGGAGTTATTGTATGTTAAGATCATACTACATGAGAACGGTCATCCCCTTCCACTCCCTTATAAACCATGAGTGTAGCATGTATGCTTGACGATCAAGAGCCACAAACCAAGCACCGTGGCTCGTAGATTGTGGTTCAGCGGTAGGATTCTTGTCTTCTGTGCATGGGAGACCCAGGTTCAATTCCCAGCCAATGCACCTCACCTGCAGTCACTCCCATCTGCCAGTGGGATGCTTCTGCTTCGAGACACTGTCTGACAAGTTTCAACGACGCTTGCAGACCAAGAAGAAAGACCTGGAGATCTACTTCCAAAAACCAGCCCGTGGAGCACAAAGGTCTGCTCCACACCATTTCGTTCTACAGTGCATGGGGTTCCTGAGTGCCAGGACCCAACTCCAGGCAACTAAGATGGGCTAGGATTTAAATGAAATGATACAGGAGCTGAAATGTACAGAGATGGAGATTAAACCAGGCCTGAGAAGGAGAGCAGGAGTCCAATAGGAGGGGTGAGAAGGACTTGGTACCAGTTGGACACATGGAGTTGAGGAAGAGGGGGGGCAGTCTGATGATTGCCAGTGACACATGCTGCCCAGGTGCCTCACCTGCTGCTAACCATGCAGGGACCGTAGTCACACCCTTCCACAGTCCACTCACACCCAGAAGGGGGTGCTTCGTGCACAAATTGCATCCACTTCTGGCCAACTCTACCTGATGTGCCCAGCTACTGCTCACCGATCAGCAGATCTCAGAGACCAGCATTCATAACACAGTGACTTTTAGGGTTTTCTGCCCCAACCAGGGCGCTCTGGTGGTGCAGAGGGTTATATATGGAGCTGCAAACCACAAGCTCCGTAATTTGAACCCAGCAACTTCTCTGAATAGCAAACAACAATACTGTCTCTTCCGGTAAAGACTTACAATCCTGGAAGCTCGAAGAGGCCATTCTCCTCGGTCTTACAGAGTGATCGTGAGTCAGAGTGGCAGTGATCTGCTTCCCTGGGTCTCCCCAGAAGCTGGACTCCAAGCTGAATTGCCCCCCCCCCCCCCCACACCTTCCTGTCAGCATTGCCCTCTGAGGCTCAGTCTTTGGACTCTGCGGCTGCATTTCCACCCTAACGGCAGATTCTGGGTTTGCATGGCTGGATGGTGTAGTTAACCCAGTGAGAAAACTTGGAGAGAGGCTACTGAATTTTGATTTTGACTTTGTGCTCGCAGCGTCTGCGGGAACAAACGAACATTCCTCCCACCCACGTGTGAAATGATTGCTATGACGTGCTTGGAATGTAGCGAGCCGCTCGGCCAGCCACGTGGTCTCCGTTCCGGGAACACCCGAGCTTTCTCCCTGTGCTCCTGCCTGCTCGGGGAGCTTGCTGCCACATGGAGAGGCACGATGGGAGTGGCTGATGAGTGCGTCTGCTGCAAGGACCAGGTCTGGCCTCACGGAATACGCACTGCATTCACATTCTGAGTTCGCTCGCTCAGATGGGTTCCATGGACCACACCATTTCAGCCCTCCCCCCCTCCACCCCCCGTCTCTGTTCTTACTCCCTTTCTCGGACACAGCTCAAGAAACAGCTGTGCTGATGTTGATGAATGGAAATGAATAAGGACTGAGTGTTAAGGTAGAAGACGCTAGCATTGGGACTGTTCACTAGAATTGAGGGCAGGAGGACCAAGACTTGTATCTGGCGTTTGCACCCAACTGCAGATGTAAGCAGAACAGAGGTGTGACAGGGGCTACAAGGGCTGACATTGACACCATAGGATAGACAATGGATCAGCTGTGCAGGGAAGGACCCTGTGCGGCTGATGCTAGTACTAGGCCTCCTATTGAAGGACAGTGTGTTAGTCTGGGTAGACTAGAGAGACAAATTCATAAACACACATATGGATATAAGGGAAGGGTTTATATACAAGAGGAATGGAACATTGAGAAAGCATCCCAACCCAGTCCAATCCAAGGTCATAAGTCAGATATTAGCCCTTATGTTTGATACTAGTCTATAAAGTCTCCTTCTGACTCATGAAGCATGTGCAATGACACCAAAACAATCACTGGTCAGTGGGTGCAGAGTCTTGTGTTTCCAGTGGCAGTAGGAGAATCCTGGTGCTGGCAGGGGTCTCCCCAGAGCTCATTTCCAGGGCTCAGGGTCCATCAGCACTATCAGTTGGCAGTAGAAGCATCTCAGTACTGGCAGGGGTCTCTCTGTAGCTTCTCCAGCCCCAGAGGTCTGGTTCCATCAGGGCAAGCCCATGTGGCTTCTCCTCTGACTCCTCCAGTTCCTCCCATGCTGTCATCTTGTCTTGTTGGTAGACCGACTCCAAGAGACTGAGTCTATAGTCTCTCACTTCCACGGGGGGAAATACAGCAAGATTTCCCAGAATTCTCAGAGAAGGCCACACAGAGGTCTCATTGGCTATCTCCAGTTTGACAGGCTAGACTCCACCCCTACACTCCCAATCATGAAACTGACACTAAGTACATGGCCGCCACAAGCAGCATTCGAATCCAGGAGCCAATCCTCAGGAGAAGGAGCCATCCGCCTCCGGTGGGCACTCCATGGAGCAGTGCACCTCTGCCTTACAGGATCGCTGAGTGGGAATCGGGCCACGGAGAGCTGTGTTGTGGGGTTGGGGCAGGGGTGGCTCAGTGGGAGAAAGCTCACATTTCCCGCATGAGACCCAGGCTTCCCTCCAGGGGTAGTTACATCATCTCATGTCAACCTGAAAATATGTAAATTTGTTGTGGAACACAGCCTGGCAGTACCTGCTGGTGGGCGTGGCCTTCTCATAAGGAGGATCCTGGGAACTTTCTCTCTCTCTGCCTTCACCTTCCTGTGGAAGAGCCCTGCTGGAAGCTGCCGGAGTCCTGTGATGCTGCCTCTGCCATTGGATCCACAAGACTTTGCACCCACCAAAGGGTGATGTTCCTGCATTCTGTATCATTGCATGTGGCTGTGTGAGTCTGACGAGGGACTTAGGGGCTAGTAACAGACTTATGGACTTGATCCGGATCGGGGTGGGATATGTACTTAATGTATAATTACTTCCTGATGTATAGCTCTCTCTTGCACATATACATGAGTGTCACTGGATTTGTTCCTCTAGTCAACCCACCTTTGCACAACTCAAAAGCGGAACACCCCATGCATCACCACCACCCATCTGCTAGCGGAAGCTTTGCACGTTGCTGTGATGCAGCACAGCTTCCAGACTTAGAGGGACTAGGAAGAAAGGCCTGGCTCTTTATTTCCTAAAATAAGTCCATGAAATGGAGGCAGTGAGTGTTTGGTGACCCTGTGTGTGGAGACACCATAGGTGGAGGGACCATCTAGATGTCAGCTAACAGAGACACTGATTATCTACAGGGAGGGTTTGTAGGGCAGTCAGAGGGAGAGTCATCTCCGACGTGTTGGAGTAGGTGATGATAGTGTTCTTGGGGGAACCTGAGAGAGTCAGACCCTGCAGACGTTAGGCAGAGTCTAAGGTTCTGCAGATGCTCAGAGGAAATGCTCAGCATTAGTTACCAGCGGTGGGCTCAGGCAATGTGTTAGGCAGTGTTGTCTAGAGAACCCAACCCAAGGACCCTCATCTATGTGTAAGAAAGAGCTTTACAGCAATCAGTCATTTTGTATCAAAAGTAAGCATCTCAAGTCCACAAGGCAGGTGCAGGCCACGCCTCACTTCCTTCGCATGTGGGTGTCCACAGGTGGGTGGTGCGGAAAGCAAAGCAGGATGAGCCCAACGTGGTGGCTGCAGAGTCTCATGGATTTCAGATCCCTGGGAAGATGGCAGAGCGCCAGCAGCTCTCAAGGACGTGGGCCACCCCTGGTGACAGACCCGGAGTCCCAGTGAGGAGGAAGGTGAAGTGCTGAGAGAGCTTCCTCGTTCGTCTTGCTCTTCTACAATAGGTTGATGGTATTAAGGAGGTATCATCAGGCCACATCTTGGCTATTAGTATGATTCCAACTCTCGGCAGGAGTGCCTCGTTGACAGAATCCCTAACTATCACAGGCAGGAAAAAGACGTGCATGACAATCACACACACACACACACACACACACACACACACACACACACCTTCTTCCAAAGTTGCCCCTCAAAGTCGGGAGCGACAGGGAGCGGGCAGCTCCTGGTGCCTGAGGGGGCAAGAGCTCTTCACCTTCTTTGGCTCCCGGCACAGGTACACACAAGCAAACAGAAATGCAAATCCCTGACTCCAGAATCCGTTCTGACTTCTGGCTGTCCGGTGGGTGATGCAGGCTATCATCTTTCTAGAGGAGCAGATCACAGGTCTTGTCGTGACTAACGAGGGGTTCGAACCACTGATGTTTAGGTTAAGAATTCCATTTCCATCAAGTGGCTGCCAACTCCCCAGGATGCAACAGGGTAGAGCGTCGCTTCCCCCCAGGGTTTCCAGGCTACAGCTGCACAGAGGCAGACTGCCTGTCCCAGTGCCCTCTTACAGGCCTGCAGGCGGTGCTCCTCTGCTCAGGAGCCTTTAGGTGAGCAGGGAGCACCACCAGGGACCCATGACCAAACAAAAAAACATGCCCACAGTGGTTAGCTCCATCTGGACCCCTCGCACCGTGTAGGGCAGGATAGAACTGCCCCCATAGAGTTTCTATAAGAGTCTGTAAATCTTTATGGAAGCAGACTGCCTCACTGTTGGCCTCAGCGTGGCTGGTGGTTTTGCATGCACCATTTTTCAATGGGCAATCATTTGCTTTAACCACTGGGCCACCAGGAGTCCGTCCTCAGGCCAGGAGACCAGTGCAAGTCACCTGGTTGCCTGGAGCTCCTCAGTGGAGCATCTCACTCAGAAACCAAACTCACTACCCCCGCGGGGAGTCTGACTCAGAGCAGTCCTGTGAGACAGGGTAACACTCCTGTAAGACAGGGGTAAAACTCCTGAGATAGAGGGTAACACTCTTGTAAGACAGAGGCAACATTCCTGTAAGACAGGGCAACACTCCTGTAAGATGGGGTAACACTCCTGAGATACAGGTAACATTCCTGTAAGGTGGGGCAACACTCCTGTAAGATGGGGGTAACACTCCTGGGAGACGGGGGTAACACTCTTATAAGACAGGGGTGGCACTCCTGTAAGACAGGATCACACTCCCATAAGACGGGGTAGCACTCCTGGAAGACAGGGGTAACATGCCTGGAAGACGGGATAACACTCCTTCCTGTAAGATGGGAGTGGCACTCCTGGAAGATGGGGGTGGCACTTCTGGAAGACGGGGTAACACATCCATAAGATGGGGGTGGCACTTGAAGATGGGTAATGCTCCTGGGAGACGGGGTGGCACTCCTGTAAGACAGGGATAACACTTCTATAAGATGGGGTGACACTCCTGGAAGATGGGTAATGATCCTGGAAGACGGAGTGACACGCCTGTAAGACAGGGGCAACACTCCTGTAAGATGAGGTAACACTCCTGTAAGATGGGTAATGTTCCTGGAAGACAGCGCAGAACTGGGCAGTGGGTTTCCGAGACTGTACATCTTTACAAAAGGAGAAAACCTCATCTTCGTGGAGCCAAATCAATGAAAATGCCGTGGATAAGAAGCCAAGTGATCACAGGCCTGGCCGTGACTGAGAGAAATGTCTTCACAGACCGGAGCAGAGGATACAGCTCACGCCACTTGGATGGAAACTCCACAAGCTTCTCCCCTTTAGAGTAGCTTCCTCGGGGACCAAGAGTGGCCTGATCATTAGAGCTAGGACATCACCGGGTCTCCCGAAGCCCCCACCTCAACCATTCTTAAGCCTTCACAGGGGTCCTCAAACTACAGCCCAAGCCACCGAGGACATTTATCCAGCCCATCAGGTATTTTTGCCACTGCTGTTGTACTGATTAACAGCTGACTCATCCTGGGTCTGCAGTGAATTTGTTCCTAGTCTTTTTTTTTTTAATATAATCCACCCCCCCCCCCAACCATCTAAGGGACAGTGAACTGGACCCCTGTTTTAAAAGTTTGAGAACCCCTGACTTTAGAGAGCCCTCTGGTCTGTTCTGTAGACTCTAACGTGACACTTGCCTGCCCACCAGGTGTAAGGAACAGGTTACAACCCAGGCACATTCCTGAGTGCTTAGTATGTAGGGGAGGGAGAGGTCAGTTTCCCAGGGCCAGTTACCCACGTGTCCTTGGGCAGGGCCTCCCCTGCCCTGGTGACCCTGTGACGCCTGGGTGCTGAAGACAGAGTGGGACTCTGGTGCACATGCGCATAAGGTCACTTGCTGCACACACTCACACATGCGCGTGCACACACACACACACACACACACACACACACCCCACCCTGGGAAGAAGCAGAGAGGAAGGCATTCTTGTGGGCCACACATGGGAAAGTTGCAGGCAGGGGGTGTGCAGACACAGTGTATCCAATCACAAAAGCTACACATACATTTTTCTAGAAAGATACAAAGATAGATGGATCCTGCCAGAAGCAGACTTGTGAAACTGAGAAGTCAGTGAGAGAGATGTGTCTGAGGTCCACAGCCCCTCTGGTTTCCCTCTTAGGGATGAAGCCTGGCCCTTCCCTGCCTGCTTCCTGAAGTCTTTGGGGGGGGGGGGAGGGAAGAAAGAAAGAAAAAATAGATCTGATAGCATAATTATACTTAACTATCTCCTTCACATTACTGTGATAACTGCCCTAGGTATTTGCATTTTCAAACCTTTCATTATGGAATGAAATGGTTTTGTCGGTCTTCCCTGGAAGGGACTTTTAGGTGGTATTAAGCAATTAGAGACTTTCTTTCTTTTTTCTTTTTTAAGAGAAGGGGCTGTTGTCTTGGTTTCCAGAGTGAGGCTGCGCTCTATCAGAGGCTGATCCGAATGTCAGTAAATAATGGTGGGTTTGCTTTAGATGTGGTAGTGCTGGGAAAGTACTTCAGAAGGGGCTTTGAGGGCCTCCCAACCCCAGTCCTTTCCTCAAGCCCTCTGATTCCTCTGCTAACGAGAATAGGCCACATCCACCAGCCTCTGAATTATTAATATCTTTCTTGTATACATTATCTCACATAATCCTCATAAGAGTCTTAGGAGATACAGATGATAATTATTCTAATTAAAACAGTAATTCCACTTGGTGCTCCTTCGAGAAACGCCCCTTCTTCCTGGGCCCAGGGACACTGCTGTAGCTCCAGGTTTCCCTCTTTCCTTCCTCCCCTCCCCCTTCTTTTCTGGGGCCTTTGATGGTGGCTTTTCGGCCTGCCCCTTAAATGTGAGTTTCTTAGAATGTGCCCGGGGCTTTTCTTCCTTTGTGGCTGCCTGGTCACCCTCGGCCATCCCATTCATCCAGGGTCGTTAATTGCCATGTCATTACCATCAGAGACTAGCCCTTTCTCCTTACTGCATGGCCTTTGAACGCATCTGTGTGGTTATCTCAATGGTCCCTAAATTTCTTATAGCCAAAACAGGACCATACCATGCAAAGCCGACTCATCCGCCACTCCCCATCATTATGGAACCCGACCCCCCCCCCAAGAAAATGCTCTTTGATTCCTTTGTCACCATTACACAATCATTGACCAGTCCTATCCATCACCCTCCTGGTCTCCCCACCTCCCACTGGAATGTCCGTCATGCTCCTGCAGGTGTCCCCTACATCGACTTTGTTCCTTTCTGGCCCCAGCTCCACAATTCAACCAGAATACTTTCTGTAAAAGGCAAATCGCATCAAGTTATACCTCTCCTTTGAGCAGTTAGCTGGCCAGGGCATCAGGCCTCTTCGACTATGAGCAGACCGGTCCCAGTCAGCTTCTCCAGCCTCATCTCACTGTTGCCATGACTGTCAGCGTCCCTGCCCTCTGGCTTGCTTCCAAGGGTCTTGGTAGCTGAGTGTCTCTGCCCATCACCTGGCTAATCTTGAACCATCTTCCAAAACTCAGTTTCAACTGCACCTGCTCACGGATGTCAGATTCCTTAGATTAGGCTAACCCCCACTTGAGATTTAGCATTTAACCACCTATTAGCACATAACCCTTATTACAATGGATATAATTTTTGATTGTATTTATTTCTGTGGTTGAGAATGTATACAACAAAACAAACCTCAATTAGATGCTTTTCCCGTGAATTAATGAGAGACGCGGATTAAATTCTTTTAATTTTACACTCATTCTCACCTTCTTTCACTAAGCTGTTTCTCCTCATTAGCACAAATTTCCTGACCCCCTTCCCCCAAGATGCCTGTATGATTTTCCGGTTGCTGTTGTTGATGTGACCCCATAGAGAGAGTTCTTTGTGTGTGTGTGTGTGTGAGTGACACCACTGCCCTGGTGGGAGTAGGAAGCCCAGCCTTGCTCCTGGATTTGAACTGTCAACCCTATGGGCCACAGTCCCACACACAATCACTAGGCCACCAGGACTCAGCCTGAGAGAGTTCTTAAAAGAGAATAATACATAAGGAGGACAGACATAAAGGCAGACATATTTTCACTAGTTGAGTTAAGCTACTATTTGCTTTTAAGGTGACTTCTCAGATATTTTTGCTTGTTTGTTTAAGCATTCAAGATTGATTGAAGGGTCTGTGTGGTTCAGTTAATAGAGCATCAAGATTGTTGGGGGCAATTGTTGCAGGGGTTTGTCTAAACTTCTTGATATAGGAAGTCTGACATCTATGAAAAACTGGAAGTCTCTGTTGTAAATCTGACTTTTTAAATGGTTTCCTGCCTACCTGGACTTTAAACAAAACATTTAGCAATCTAACCTTAGCAATTAGTGCAATGCTTAGGACACAGTCAATTCTTACAAAATACTCATTGTATCTAATTAAGTGATTTGCCAAGTCAGCTATGTCAACGTGGAGACTTAAACCCCAGCATGTCTGACTCAAGAGTGCATCTCCCTATACCTTCTTCCTTTACTGTGTATCCCAGAGGTACCTCTTTTCCCATCAATTAGTCATTAAATGCCCTTGAATGGTTAACATGTGATCATCCACTGGACAGAAGTCTCGGTCTCTGGTGTCAGAATCTGTTGGTTCAGTTCTACAAGTGTCCCTGGTGCATGAGGACCACGGAGCAGGGATTCAGTGGTTTTAAAATACGTTGGTAATTTTTTTTCCTACTACTTCCTTTAAGAAGTGGAACATAATTGCTTTGCGCGATTGTAAACTGGATTTAATCACACACTGGAATACATGTTGTCAAAATAAATGATCTGCAGCTTCTGCAACTAGATTATAAGAGACAGGGTAGCGTTTACCTCACTCTTTCTTGGATCGCTTGTTCTGGCCAAAGCCAACTGCCATCTCAAGAGGCCAGTCAAGCACGCCTATAAAAGGACCATGTGGTGGGAAACGGAGACTTCTTCCAGTAGCCAGCAGGCGCCGTCTAAGCGAGCCTAGCAGCCCCAGGGCAGCGTCCAGGTCCCTGCCCCACTCAGGCTGCTAACGACAACTTCATAAGAGACACAGCCTGAACTACCTCCCTAAGCCTCTGCACAATCGCAGGAACATAGACATGAAAAGGTGAAGTTTTGAGGGTCATCTATCGCCGCCGCTGCAGTCTGGTGCCATTGACTCAGTTCCAGCTCATAATGACCCAATGGACCACAGAACCCAGCCCAGCCTACTCCTGCAGCGTCCTCAAAATGGTCGTGTTTGCGCCCACGATGTTGTAGCCCCTATGCCGATCCATCTTCTCAAGGGTCTTCTTTTTCACTGATCTGCGATATGGCCACACCTACGTGTCCAAAGTGCATGAGACATAGGCTCGCCATGCTGGCTTCCATGTCGTTTTTCTGGATGTGCTTTTCCCAAGATAAATGCGTTCGTTCTCCTGAAAGTCCACGATACTTTCAATATACTTCGCCAACTCCAGAATTAGAATGTATCACTTCTTTATTGCCCAACTTCCACATGCATAAACGTGATTAAAAACACATTGGCTTGGGCCGAGGATGCCTTCGTCGTTTGAGTGACATCCTAAAATACATCTTGAGCAGCACACTGACCCACAACCACATAGGCCGTTTGATTTCCTGACGGCAGCTTAAGCACTGATTGTGGATCTAAGCAAGGTGAACTAGTGGACAAGTTCAATATCTTCTCCATTTATCACGATGTTGTCTATTGGTCCAGTTTGAGGGGTTTGGTTTTCTTTCCCCTACGTTGCAACCCCTCGTGAAGGTTGAAGTCTTTGGATTTGCCATGCAGCAACAACTAACTAATGCAGAGGTAGAGAGAGGTGGGATCAGACAAAATAAGCCACCCTAGAGATGGTTCTAAGAATTGGGGTGAAAGAATTGTTATTATCAAGTGTATCATGTCGGGATCGAGGTGATTCATTGGATAAGAGGTGGAAGTTGAAACACCAGAGCAGCAGAGAGCCTGAGAAGTGAAATAGAAGTGAATATCCAAGGGTTGAACCCCAGTGGCGTAGTGTTTGTGAGCGGGACTGTGGCCCACTGGGTTGGCAGTTCAAATCCAGCAGCAGCTCTCCAGGAGCAAGGCTGGCCCTCCTATTCCCACAAGGGGGGGAAGTGATGCCCACAAAAACAAAAACAAAAAAAAAGAGAAGTGAATATCCAAATATCGGGACCACGGACAACCTGGGCAGTCTGAAATAGCTGAGGCAGTAACTAGAAGAACCAGATTGGTGGCACATGTAGCTACACCTTCCTGATGCTTCCTGTAAGTTTTTACCTTCCAGATCCCTGAAAAATAATTATTATTATTGTTTTAAGCCACTTAATCTTGGAGTAAGTTGCTATGTGACCATAGCTAACTGCTAATGCAGCCTTTATCAGTAGGATCTCATCAACAGAGAAAACCGGAACAATGTCCTGTGGAATAAGGTCCCATGTTCTAAATATGGTCATAGTAACAATTTGATACATAGTTGAATTAAGTTACTAATATTGTCTCGCTGTTCTTGCCAAGTGGTAAAGGGGGAAAAAGCTCTTAGGTGTTTATCGTTGTTGACTTGAGGAAAGAAAAAAGGCATTTACCAAGATGATTAGCTATGTTCTAGATGTCACTGGCTGTATTGATTTAATCCAATAAAAATACTACATTTAAGACAAAAGTTGCAGTCAGAAATACCAACTAACTAAATTTATGATAATCTACTTTCATGCTTTAAAACTCATCCGTTTTATCCACAGGCTACATGGAAATTTAAATAGAATTGTGAGAGGAATTACCACACTAACATCTTTCATATCAGTGATTAAGCCACTGATTTCTGAATTCCCCCTAAAAATGTATTCATTTGTCTGCTCACAGAGTAGTTTTTGTGTGCGAGAATTATGAGCCAGTCATTATTCTAGGAAATGAAGATACAGCATTCACTAGGACAGGCAAAATATCTGCCTGCATGACTATTACATTCTAGAAAGGGGAAAAAGTCATGTAAAAATAATTACAAAATATTTGCCCAGGTATTGGTAGATGCCAGAAGGTTATGATATTGTTCTCTGTTTGTTTCTTGGAGGAGGGGACTGGTGTCAAGGTGTGGTCATTCTGATACCCCCAAAGTTAAGAAGTCAAGACGAAAATTCTATCTCTATCCTTTTGTAATAGGGAAATAACCAGGGGATGCCCATTTGGGGCTCTAAAGGGCAGTAGGAAGTATACAGAGTGAATATGCCTTTATCAAAGGTCCTAATTAGTGCTGTAGTTCTGGGTCTTAAGAAATTCATATTAGTCCAGGATCATTGATGAAAGGTTCCTGAAAATTTTGCGTGTTTTCCTCTCTGCTGATCGCATTTACCTAGCAGGTGTCTTTTAAATAAAGGGGTAGGGGGATGTTCTTGTGATTTTGACTTAGGTCCTTCCCTGGCACAACTGACCACTCCTCCAGTCGAGGAGTTCTGTTCTGTTCTCTCACTCCAGTCTAGAAGCGGTATGAGATCCTTGGTTCACTTGGGGGTAGTGTGAAAAACCACCCCGTCTCATGGACCCCAAGGCCAGGCCAACTGACCGAGAGCATTTTGAGTATAAGCTTGGCCTGTGGGCGATTTAGAAGTCTGTCATGTTCTGACTCACTTCACCTCCATCCGTTGCGGGTTTGAGGCTGAATCAGATACTGCTAATTATCCTAACGAGAGGTGGTCCACCTGGTAGGGACTAAAATGTACCAAAGTCCTTGCAAAGGGTGACAGTGATATAGTTATGAAAGGCTTTTCCCCACTTGCTCATCAAGACAGAAGGCCACCCTGATCACAGCCCCTCTTTCAAAACAATTCTTAAGGTTCTCCAAATGAACTTCTAGACTGCCACCTTGACCATTTTATAATAGTCGATTATTATTCACTCACTCACTGCCATGACGTCAATTCTGACGTCATAATGCCGCCCCAGAGGTTTTTCAAGATTGTAACTTGGTATGGGAATAGCCTGATCTGAGGTTTGCAACTGCTGACTTGAGGTTGTAAGCCCAGTAAGTAACTGCAAGGCCACCAGGGCTCCTCCACCAATTCCTATACTATAGGCCTAATGTTTAAGGACCTTTCTAAGTTCTTGCCAACACGATTTTCATTTTACTCTATGAACTGAATCGCCTGGGGAAAGAGAAAGAAAAAAGAAAAGACAAAACCCTAACAGTTCCTCCCATGCAACCTGTTTCCTTCTTACAGCAAGTTTTCATTTTTCAGAAAATTACTAGTCACTCCAACCTCTTCTTTAGAATGTGTTCATTATGAGTCTTTCCAGGGGAAACACCTTACTCAGCACTTACTGCCTCTCAGTTTCAGTGGTGGGGAGATGTACCAGCTGTGTGGAATGCGAGATCAATAATTTCTGGCACTTAATGTATAGTACACTTGAGAGGAAGCTTGAGATTTAAAAGACGGAACCAACTTGGGGTTAATAACTATGAAGTCAAAAAGTATTTCATCAGATGCTGTTTGAATTTCTAATTCCACTCCCTTTTTTTACTTCTCCATTCTAAACTTGTGAGACTGAAAGAATCCTTAAAGCACAAGTACCCCATCTTCTCAGAGCAGAGGAAATGGTGCTGAGCCTCCCATCGCAATTCTGTCCCCATGGAGACTTCAGTGTGGCACCCTTCGGCATTCCCAAACATATGGCTGTGGTTCTGTGGCTTCCTTTTTGTTGTGCGGTCTTCCTTCCCCCCAGCTCCAGGTTAGTGGATTTTAGGATTCTTTCTGAGCCCAGCTTCACAGCCTCCCCAGGATGCTTCACTGAGAGGCATTCGGGGAAACTGCATGGTTGAGTGGCAAGAGAATGGGTTTTAAGCTAAGTCCTAGCTCTGCAGTGACAGGCTGTGTGTTGTCTGGCTGCACCAGTTTGCAGGTTTAGCCACCAGTTTCCTCATCTAAAAATGTAGTGCAGCACCCATCCTATTCTACGGTGTTATTACCGGAACAGGAGAAAATATGTGTCAAGGATCCCAAGTCAACACCACAAGTAACCTCTCATCCACCATGGCTCCCACGCAAGGTCCTGTATCGGGAAGTCTATCGTACTATTATTCATTGTAAGTAGGTTTCTGAATTCTCTTTCTATCCTTTTATAAAAATAATATTTAAAATGTTGGGAGTCTTCACTACGTAGCCATGCTTCTAAACTCTTTCCCTGCCTGAGTTGATTTCATCAACTCAGCAACTCTATAAGCTAAGGGAAGGAGAAAGGTGAGACTGCTCACTCCCATAAAGAGGTACTGTCCCAGAAACCCAAAGGGACAGTTCTACTCTCTCCTAGGGGCTTGCACTGAATCAGAATCGACTCAATGGCAGGGAGTGGGCTTACGAGGTAACTATTACGATGACTGTCCCAGGGTTCCAATTGCGGGCTCTTGAGGCCCAGAGAGGTGAAGAATGTGTGACTGTGAAGGGGAGGAGGCAAAAATTGGAATAAAATTCTTTGGCTCAAAGTTAGCACTGCTTCCCAGGCAGGATGCTGGCTCTCACATTTTATCTGGAGATTCTATTTAAAATAGGTAGCCATCATTTTTCACCTTCTTCACCCTGGCCTTCATATTTGTGGGGAGAGAATGTTGCATCTTAATAAATAAATTAAACCAGAAAGACTGTAGATGCATGCCCCCAGAAGCAAGCGGCATAGGTTCTCAGCTATGAGTTTCCTCCTTCTGTGTCCTTGCTGTAGAATGCTTTCAGCTGCCAGTAATTGAAAATCCCTTCCAAAGAGATGGCCTCACCTAACTCAAGCCCAATGGTCAGGCCAGCTTTAGGTTTAGTTCCCACAGCAGAAGCTTTCTCTTACTCCTGAGGAGCGGCTGGTGCTTTCAAACCACTGACCTTGCAGATCTTAGCTCAATGGGAAACCACTAGGCCACCTGGGCTCCTTAGCAACCCAAGGGGAGACTAAAAGACTCAGATTCTTTCTGCTTCTCCAGTTTGCTATCCTCTGTCAACTCCATTCTGAACCTCTCGGTCAGATAACAATTGGAATTTCATGTGTCTGCCTTTCCAAGGAGGCTACCCAAGGCTTCCCAGAGGAATAAAGGTCTTTCCTACAGGACGCAACTCGTCTCAGCTCAATCCCTGTCAGAGAGAGGGAATCACCCTGAAGCCAGCCAGTCCCATCCCTAGAAAACGAAGGTGAAATCATCGTTCCCAGGGCATGGGGGTGGGGCAGAGGGGAGAACACCCAAACAAAACTGTGGTCTCCTTAGGAAGGAGAAAGAAAGGCATGGACACTGGCGAACACCCAGCACTATTAGCACTCCCCAGGTGCACGTTCTCGCTCTCTCTCCTCAGCTCCCCTTTTCTTTTGGTCTTTATATCATCTTCCTTATACTAGAGATATGACTACTGCCCACTTATGGAGTGAGTTGACCTCAGAGGATGTATGGAAAGATCTATCGCACTGTATAGATATGAGATAGGCTATGATTATTGCTGTTGCTTTTGTACTTGGAATTTATGCTGCAGAAGGTGTTGTGCTCTTAGTTACAGGACCCTAAAAGCTGAGACTGTTTGTCTTTGGTGCACGTCAATCTCATCTCACCCGTTCTGACCTCTTGGAGTCCACTTCCCCCTAGTCCTAGACATCCAGCACCCTAACCTGTGTTTGAGGTGTGCAGCCACCTCTTCCTGGAACCACACTGAGGTTGTCCTGACACCCAGTGCCTTGAATTTCCAAATGATGTGTCCTGCAGCCATCCCACAGTCCAGTCCCATTTCCCAGCGCATGTGCTTAACATCAGGCTTCAGCTGGACTTTGTCTCCTAATAGTGTGTGCTTTGGAGCAAATGCACTTCCTCTCTTTTTCCTCTTCCTCATGACACGTGGTGATGAGTTCATTCATCTCTTTAACACCTTCAAGCTTCAACCCCAATGAGGTTATGCCTTTCAGACAGTGAGACTAAGAGAAGCAGAGTTTCAGGAAGGGGTTAGGAGATCGAGGGCTTTGAGTCAAACCAAAGGAATAGTGAGCAAGGCTGACCTGACCTATGGCTTCCAAAGACAGACAGACACATGCACACACAATCGAATAAGAATGCACACCACAACAGGAGTGAGGACACCTAATCAAACAGAGATGGGCCCCACAGCCAAGAAGACCTGAGGGGTGGCAGAGTAGTGTAGCAGCCATTGAAACCAAACTGTAAATCATTCTATCCTGGCACAGCTGAAAATTCCATGAGGATTGTGAGTCCTCGTTGCCATGGGCGTGGCTCATGTGGGCCACAGTGGTTGGCCCTCAGCCACGAACCTGGAGGTTGGAGGTTCACATGCACCAGCAGCTGTACATCCACTGTGTGGGCTGACTTTGTTTTACTTTTCTCTCTTTCCGAGGCCCACTAGTCCTCAAAAGCAGGAGGGCCACGATCCAGTGGGAGAAATCTACTGGTGTCATGTTCTTCGGGCCGCTTCGACTATCTCTCCTGGCAGATTTTCAGATAATTTGCTGAAGACAGAATCCTTTCTTTCCTGGAGTTCCCATCACTTTGTTTAAGGGAGAAGCGCTAAGCCCCGGCATGTGGTACCTATGAGCAGTTACTCTTTTTCTTATCCTAGATCCCCTCATCCCTTCTTTCCCTCATCGTTCCCAAAGGAAGCCTAACAACCTGAACAAAGGGAAGCACAGAGCAACAAGGATTGGAACGACAACGACATAGCGGCAGCTACTGCTTATCGAGAGTCTGTCACTTTTCTGTTCCCAAGCTTATTTATGTTATTTCAAATATTAATTAAGCTGAGTGGCAAATACTATTACAATATAAAAATGCCAAAGGGGGGAAAACATATATTTTTATTGTTGAAAGGTACAATCCCCCAAGAAGTTATACCAGTAATAAACATATGCACTTAATAATATAATTCCAAAAATGTATAAGACAAAAATTCTAGAAATACAAAGAGAAGTTGACAGAACCACAATCATATTGTTATCAGGCAGTGTACTTCTCTCATGAATAGACCAAACACACAAAATTAACAGAGAAGGTAAATAGCAAAGTCACATGTTATATAAAATTTCATATTAGCATTGTAAAACATATATGGAAACATTTATATTAGTTTACTACATATTAAGGCATAAAGAAAATCTCCACAAACACTAAAAACCAGTATTCAGACAGGCATGTTCACTGACAACAATGCAATAAAACACAGAAGTTGACCATAAAAAATAGTATGAACAAGTCTATGTAGTTTGAAAAATGTAAATGCCTTGGGAATGGTTATTGGTCCTGTGTATCGTCCAGACTTAAACTCAACAGCCAGATGAGGAAAGTACCTATATGTTTGTTCTGATTTGTGGGTCCGAAAGAGAATCTCAATCTCTCTCTCTCTCTCTCTCTCTCTCTCTCTCACACACACACACACACACACACACACACACACACTGAGTGCACAACATCAAATGGTTGTACACACTACTACTGAAGGAATCTAATAAAACCGATGGGGAGTGGAGAGCGACTTTGCTTTGTGCACATGGGTGAGGCTACTGGATGCTGAAGTTGATGCTCCCAGGGTGTGTGCGCAGTTATGATGGCAGGCAGAGAAGAACAAGCAGAACCTGGAACACACAACCCAGGCTGAAGTGGTGTCAGTCCTTGCTGCCTCTGACCTTCTGACCCGGGGTATGTGGTAGCCTGGGGAGCAAAACCCAGAAGAAGCTAAAAGATGATCCTGGAAAAGATGGAGCTCCTGTATTCTCAGCCACTGACCCCTCCTCTACCCCCTGCCCCCACATACACACCCAGATGAGTCCGTCGACCCTGTGCGTAAGCTATAAAACAACAATTGGCTCACCTCAAGGCAAGCCAAACTCCCTGCATGGAGCCAATTCTGCCTCAGAGCAAGCCTGCAGGACAGGGAAACACTGCCCTGTGGGTTTCTGAGGCTGAATGGGATTTAAAAAGTCTCACTTTTCTCCCTCAGTGCAACTGATGGATTTGAACAGCTGATCTTAAGGTTAGGAGCAGAACACATAACCCTGGAGACCCTCTAGCCTAACAGGAAATCAGAGGAAAGGAACCTCTGGATATGTCGTTCAACCCACCAAAGGTGACGCATCAGAAAGTCCCAGCAGTCTAGCTCTTGTCAGCTTGTCAATTGCAGATCGCTTTAGGTTTAATTTCCAAATAAAGGTACTTACAAAAGCGTGCTTTTGTATCAAAATACAACTATATCAGTGTTTCCCAAAATGGGGGAGGCACTGAAATGATCAGGGGAGGTGGGAGGGCAGGGATGCAGACGGGATGGAAAAGACCATGCTTAGACTTGATCTTGGATTGTGGGTCATAGTGCAAAACAGTTTAATTGCCAGGACACTACATAGTTTTGTGCTTTGTTTTGGCTTTACCCCTTGAAAAGGGGGCAGTGGGCCAAATAAGTATGGGAATCTATGAACTATACCCATATAACCCTAAATATACATATATATACATATACATATATGCTAGCCTCCAAGTTTCTTTCTCAGGGGCCTGGATCATAAGTATTTTATGTTCCAATCCACACAGTTTCTGTCACTACTATTCAACAGTGGTGTTCTAGCATGAAAACATCTGTCTTGTTAGTGCTGTTAGCTGTCACCAGGCTGGCCCCTGATTCATGGCCACCCAGGGTATAACACGAATAGACCATGGTGATTCACAGGCCTTGCAGTGACTGAGTTTTAGAAGTAGGCCTCCAGGCCTTTCTTCCTAGTCTGTCTCAGTTGAGAAGTTCCACCACAACCTGTTGAGCATTTTAGCAACACTTAAGGCTACTGACAAGCCAGTGGTGGCTACATTGAAGTGTCTTAGCCCAGAATTGAACTCTCTTGGGCAGTGAGGAGTCTACCCCTGAACCACAACTACCTTTAAAACAGCCATAAACAGTATATAGTCAAGGGAATGTGACTATATAAGTCAATAAATAAGGAGTCCTGGGGGCACTATTGGGTACATGTCAGGCTGCTAGCCACAAGACCAGCAGTTCAAATCTGGCAGTGATTGGTTCTCCTAAAGATTTACAGCCTTGGACATTCTGTAGGAAGCATTGTGATAGTTACATAATCTGTTGTAAACTTCAGAGTATAAAAAGCAAAAGGGTGGATTTTATCTGCCAATCAGGTCGCAACTTGATGGTCTCATTTGGAGGTGCTAAGGAGAGAAAGAGCTCTCTGGAGATGGGACACACACATTCCCTCTCTGCTTGGCTTTCCTGTTGATAAGCCACATGGAGACCCACACCAGCACTGAGGTGCGTACACTGCATTCGCAAGACTTCGCACCTACTGGCCTGTGAGTTCTCTGCATTTGGCATCATTTCATGTGTTTCATGAATCTGAAGAGGAATTTACAGACTGGTATTAGACATGTGTACTAATATCGTTATGGACTTGATCTGGTCTGGTATGTTTTTTCAATATTCAATAGCCTATGTATAAAACTCTTTGTTATATACATATGAGTGTCCATGAATTTGTTTCTCCAGTCAACCCAGACTAACACAAACATTTTTTACAAAGACTAACCTTCACTCAGCCTGAGCGTGTCCTTTCACCAGAAGAGGATTCCAAGTCCTTTCTGAGTGAGTGATCAGCAGTCACCTCCCAGAGGAATCGCATGCCACCATTTTTATCCTGCAACTCAAATATTGAGATATAAAGTTATGCAATTGTACTTCCTAATGAATAATAAATTTTTCAAAGAAAGAAAAAAGTTAAATACATTTTGCATGTTTTATATTAGGTAGTAAGGGGATGAGTGAGAAGGAAAAAAAAACAAAAAATATTTGCTTAATATACTGTACTAACTAACATTTCAAAGTTAAGATAGTCAAAACCATTACCAGTCTTATTCTGCCACCAGTCACACGAGGGTAGCTGCTCTTCAGGGACTTCTACTACGACTAGTCATTCGTAGACCTTCACTGAGTGCCTGATGGTCATAGTCTCCTTGCTTAGAATGACACCTGTCGTGGTCATGTGCTTGTGTTCATTTCATGATCGAGACGTAGGGGTGGAGTCTAGCCTGTTAATCTGGAGATAGCCAATGAGTAGCCAATGAGGCCTTTGTGTGGGCATGGCTTTCTCCTGAGGCTTCGGGGAAATCTCACAATAAGAAGATGAGAAGCCATCTCCCCTGTTCTTGGGAGTTAGTCTCAGAGATGACGAGTGTCAGAGAAGACAAGATGGCAGCATCCGAGGAGCTGAAGGAGCTGGAAGACAAGCCACACAGCCTTACCCTGATGGAACCAGACCTCTGAAGCTAGAGAAGCAACATGGAGACTCCTGCCAGTGCTGAGTTGCTTCTATCGCCACTGTTGATGGACCCTGAGCCCTGGAAGTGAGGAGCCATGGGGAGACCCCTGCCAGCGCTGGGATTCTGCACCCACTTGTCTGTGACTTCATGAGTTGGAAGGAGACATTGTAGACTGATATCAGGCCTATGGGTTAATATCAGACTTATGACTTTGAGCAGGACTGGGCTGGGCTGCTTTCTCAATGTCCCATTCCTCTCGTATATAAACTGTACCCTTATATCCATCTGTGTGTCTATGAGTTATTTCCCTAGTTTACCCAGACTCACACAACACCGGCTTCATTAGCAGTTTTACTTTACTAGGAGGCTGTTGCTGTTTTTTATTGACGTGATAACCATAAGATCCTGGTGTGTATTAAAAAGTACTATAGAAGTTCTCCTGCATTCTAAACACATTCCTTCTTTCAAGTATCATGTAGAAGCAACTCAATTCCCCTTCAGAGTCAGGGTCAGTCACAACCAGCCTTACAGTCATCCCCTTCTTTGTTTGTTGATCTGGCATCGTGAGTTTCCCAAAATGTGTTCCCTCCCATTCCACATGCATCCAGTGAAACCATTTGCCACAGTTTGTGAACTGATGCAGACTAATGTGTCGGACTCTCTGGCCTCGCAGGAAAAATGAGCGGTTCAAAACAAACAGCCATATGTCCTGCTCAAAGTCCTGCCCACCCGAGGGTGTCCATCCACCAATGTCTATTCCAGGTTACCACGGAGTGGGTTGTTGTGCTCCAAACCCCAAATTCAGAGCCATCAGGTTGAAACCTAGGACAAAGCAGAACTGTCCCTCCCATCCCCCGTAGGTTTCTGAGACTTAACGGAACTAGAAAGCCCCGTCTTTCTCTTGAGAAGATACTGGTAGTTTTGAACTGATGGCCATGCAGATCACAACCCAATGGAGCACCAGGGCTCCATTTCCCTCATGCAGTGCTCCAGATATCCCCACTATTGAACAGAATTATATGTAAACGAGCCTAAAGTGTTTTCCTCCTGCCTTATCTGGTAGAGAACTTCCAACAGGCCATAGATGCCATGCAGAGGAGCACCTGGGCCACTTTGTCATGCAATGACTTGTGCCTGCAAGACCTGCTTGTGCGGAATCCTGTAGATGTTGGTCATGGAGTACTGAACACACCCAATTTTATGGCTTGGTGAGCAAGGCCACACCTAGTACACAGTGGACAGGTTAGGCTTCATGGAAAATTGGTGGCTCTTGGTCAAACCTTCAGTCTCGTATTAGAGCTTAACTCCTCAGCACCTGGTTTGCAGAGGCTAGGGATGACAGTGAAAGCCCAAAAATCTACTTGGAGGGTCTCCAGGTAGATGAAGTCTCCATTGAATTCCTTCTCGAAGCCCTGGTGGTGCAGTGGATAAGCATTGGACTGAGGTCTGCAGGATCCACAGTGTGACACCACCTGTAGCTCCCTTGGAGAAAGATGGGGTCTTTCTATTCCTGTAAAGAGTTACAGTCTCAGAAACCCCAAGGGGCAGGTCTACCCTGTGCCCTGGGGTCACCGTGAGTAGGGTTGGACTGGATGGCAGTGAGTTTGGTTTGGTTTTAATTCCTTCTGACCACTGACCAGGGAGGTGAATAGTCTTGCCTGACAGCAGAGTACATTGGAAAATTGATGACCTCTACCTCTCTCCAGCCAGCCCAGGGAAGGGACATCGCCCTTAAGGGCTTGCCTGGGTCCTTTGAATAGAGATCACCTAAATGGGGGGTGCACAGTCATGAGTCAGGCTCTATGGGTCATACCCTGACTGCCTTGGTTGAAAGGTCCTGGATCAATCTTACAAATTCTTTTAATGCAATATACATGTCCCATTCCTGGTTCCATTTCCATAATCCCACCTATACCTGTGATGTATTGATCTGCCAACTATCACAAATTTGTGATAGTTTCCTTTGTCTTCTATGCCTTATTTAAGTAACTCCTGACTATAAATCCTTAGATGCCATTATGATCTCCTACTACCAGTCACCCTCCTCAGGATGATGTGTTTTTGTCTTGTCTTTGTCCTGTTTAAGACTTATTAAGTGCTCTTCTTAAATTATATTTGAGATTTGTGGTCTCTTGTATATCCTGAAAACACTCTGTATGAAGGCCCAGTTGCAAAGTCAAAAGCTGTTTCTCAAAAAAGAAAAAAAAAAAAGGCATAGCTATTTATAAAAGATGGCATAGCTTTCCTTCAGAATCCAAATGGTCTGTGGTATGATTCACCTACAAACTCACTCCAAACTCATGGCCCTCAAGTCCATCTGATAGTTAGAAACCCAATTCATAGCCCACAATGCCACCGGGGTTCCTTTATTTATAGGAATCTATTTAAAAAGTCCTGGTGACATAGTGTTTACCCATGAACTTCTAGCCAAAAGACCAGCTGTTCTGTGGGGAAAGACAGCTTTCTACTTCCATCAAAAGTCACAGCCTTAGAAATCCATGCAGGCAGGTCTACCCTAGTCTATAGAGTGGTAATAAGTCAGAATTGACTCAATGGTAGTGTTTGCTTTCTGCCTTTTTAACCAACAGGTCCACACAGCACCCTGAGAGCACTACCACTTTAAATATTGTGGTAGTTTGGGGATCACAACGTCTAGTTGGCATAACTGCTTCCTTGGCAGCTTAACCCACTGCAGAGTCTGCTCTGGACCTTGTACCCACACAAAACTGACAACCTTTCAAGAAACTCGGTCAAGAGGATGAAGCACCGTGTGGAGGTGCAGTTTCTGACCACCTCCTCTGGCTCCACAAAGTGGGAGGAGAATCACCCTCCTGTGGCCAGCAGCGTCCTATGCTGCTGAGACCAGGCAGCCTTCCGCCCTTCCTCACCTAATCTGATACCCACTGCCCCACCCCCAGGACTCCCAACTTGTCAGCGGGGTTTATCATTCATTGCCATGACCACACACAACTCATAGACCATAGTCACAATGATGGGTTTATTAGGGAAATGTATAGCTTACAAATCAAGATCAGATATGCTCGAGACACAGTTCTTGGCCTAAGACAGCCTCTTTTTAGCCATGCCTGCAGGCAAGCCTCTCTGTCATTCTTGGCCTGTCAGTCCTACATCCTTTTGACCTCTGCATTGCTCAGGCAATATTACAAAACCCTTAAAGGGATGTTTACGGACACCCAAAGGGCACATCACTCCACCACAAACCCTTCTGAAAGCACTCAGCTCTAGCTCCCAGGGTCTTCAGACCTAGCTCCTCAGGTAAGTGCCTAGAGACACTCCACTCTGTGAATGAGCCTCCTGGCCCAAGGTATTCCACTTGGCTGGTTCCCTGGGCTCCTCCATAAGGTAGATGGACTCAAGGGCAGTGAGTTTGAGTTTGAGGGCCGAAAAATCCACTGCACTGTCTCCTGTTCTGGTTCTTAGTTCTATGACTGCTGCTCCTCTGCCACTTCACTATTAGTTTTCTGGTATCACTGCTTTCTGCTCCAAGATGGAAGAGATTCAATGTATGGGGACCACAGGTCCAAAAGACATACTTCACTTCCACCTCTTCTTTTTGTCTTGGTTTTTGTTTTGTTTTGTTTTGTTTTTTTGGCATCACTGCCCTCAGGTGGTGGGAGTAGGAGGCCCAGCCTTTGCTCCCTGGAGCTGGAATTGAACTTCCATCCCAGTGGGCCGCAGTCCCATGCACAACCACTACGCCACCGGGGCTCAGCCCCACCTTTTCTTTTTGGATGCAAATACAATCTCCTAGTCCTGCTTCTGAAATGGCTCAATTTATACCCAGCAAGGTTGCAAAGTTGACCTACTCACACTTTAGGATTCCAGAGTTGGTTTTTGTTGTTGCTGTTTTCAGAATTCTGGGTTTTTATAATCAAAATCCACCCTGTTCACAAATCCTCACAACTGAATCATATAATCTCATCAGTTTCTTGCCATGCTTTATCTTACCTAGATCAGGAAAAGAAGAAATACACCAAATCAGCGAGGTCCCCGCCAGTTGTTAGACCAGAGTTCCACAGACTATGTCTAGAAGAGCCATATCATGTAGTTCAACAAACCACGGTGGATCAAAGTAGCATTCCCAAATAAGCATATAGTTTCTATACAATTGAAAGAGATCCAGGAAGTATCATACCATCCTCAGTACTCAGGGGTGTCAGAAAAAGCAATCTGTCTTTCACTTTGGAAGGAATAGCTAGACTAATTGCACTGAACCACTAGAAATTTTATTATGGTGACAGACCCTTGAATTTTAATAAGATTTATTTCCCACCTTCCAGCAGGCAAATGTATGACCCATTTGTTTCCAGTAGCTGCTGTGATTCGATAAACATAATGCCATCAGGATAGCAGACCAGCTGTAATCAAGGTCCCTTCAAGATGGCCTAGACTTGGAGGGTTAATATCATCTTGAGGTTAGATGTGAGAGTGTATTGCTGGTCTTGCCAGATGCTTGTCAACTGTTTCTAATAACTTTTAGTAACAGAAAAGGAGACGCATTCACCAAGTTAATAGCTCCATACCAGGAATGTTTTGATTGGCTCCAGCAACAGAAGGACATTCACAAAAGGAACGCAATTGGAATCACAACCAAAGTTTCCAGATCTCTTGTCATTCTGGTTGGCCTCACAACCCCAAATTCTTCAATGTAGCCCCGATCTCTCTAATTCCTCCAAGAATGCAATGCTGCTATTTTAGAAGGTAGCAACAGTGTAGTGGCTTCCTGTTGGTCTTCCCTGCCAACAATACTTTTCACCCCACACGTCAGGGAACAAGTGTGGAGAGTTCTGTCTCTTGCTGTGGGTGTTCAATGGTGGTGCCTTCTGGGATTGAGGCAATAACTACAAAGTTATTTCAATGCTGGACCCACTTAGATAAAATTGGCCCATGCACTAGTTACATATTGCTGCCTAAGAAATTGAGCAGCTGAAAACAACAAACACACACACTCACCACTTGTGTGGATGTGGGAGGGGCTTTGCTAGGTGGCTTTGGTTCTGTATTCAAGACGTTGCAATGGGGCTGTTGCCTGGGGCTGCAGTCCTCTCCACACAAATGGGAGAGAAGGTTCTACTTCCTTCTCTGGTTGTTGGTTGAACCAACACAGTTGTGTGCTTCCTCCCTCCCTCCCACCCCCAGACAAATGATCCGGAAAGAGAGAGTCAACACTGGAGCCACCATCAGTCTATAACCTAATACCATACATCTTATCCCACCATTTCTGCCATATTACATTCACTAGACACTCAACCCATCCTCCAGGCAAAGAGATTGTTACACTAGGACATGAATATCCAGAAATGAGGATCTCTTGAAACACTATTCTAGACTGCCTGCCACATTGTGCTAAAGGGAAATGCAATGAAAATGTTGAACAATTTAGAAATAAACATTAAAATTCAAAGCAGCAAAACTTGTTTGACCTTTACACAACACACTCCATTTTACAGATCGAAAACGCCAGTCACAGAGCAGCTGGAAACTATTTGTTCCAGGGCATTTCATGACTTCCTGACAAATTAAATATTCAAACCTCATTCTGATTCTGAGCCCCTCAATTCGAACTCTGACCTCAGCCTCCGAAATATCTGTTAATAAGTTGCTTTATGACACATAGTTTCTGTTCCCATCATTTTCTCTTTCTCTTTCTGCCTGCTACTCTGTCTACTTTCCTCCCATCAAAAGGGAGGACCAGTCAGGGACTGGCCGAGTTACCTTCCTGACCCTGAGGTGCCCTCAAAGATAAAGCCAGATGTTTTTCAAAGAAGAGATCATTTTACATCACAGCTATGGCCTTTCCCATTGGACTGACTATTCCTTCCCCCTAATCATTATATAACTTTCCTTCTGAGCAGGAGCTGGTGACGTGGATGTCATAATTTGAGCACAGTTTTTCCTTAGCAACAGCAGCAAAGCTGCCTTTGCAGGTATCTTGAGTTTGAGAGGTTCCTGGGGCTTCCCCCTCTTAGAAGGCCAGCGTCACCTTCAGAAGAATCCATCAGAAGTCAAAAATGTAACTTATGAGGTTTACTCACACACACACCTACCCCACCCCCGCTCCACACCTCTCCTTGAGGCCCAATCAGGGAGAGTTCAGCAAAAAACGTCTGCAGGCTGGGAAAAAACCGAGGTTACGCTTGGGAACCCGGCTGCCCAGAAACCAGTTTCAGTTCCCCTGTCCGCCTACAGATCAGTAGCAACTTATTTTATATAGGTAACCCAAATAAAGCTCAGATCCCATATTAAGGGAAGCACTAACTTTGTTTTAAAATAATAATTAAAAAACTCACTGCCATCAAATTGATTCTGACTCATCGCTATCATGTAGGACAGACCAGAAGCTGCCCTTTGAGTTTCAGAGACTGTCAATTCTTACCGGGCAGGAACACCTCTCCTGGCATGGCTTAGAGATTTGAATTGCTGACCTTGTGGAAAGCAGCCCAACACAGAACCCACCATGCTAGCCTGGCTCCTCCCCAAACATGCGGTAATTTATTTTATGAGTTTAATTCCACAAAGAACTAGAAACCCGATGAGCCATTTCAAGGATTCAGTCTAACATAGGGTTGAGATGCTTTAAAGCTGAAATGAGCCAATCATCAAAGGACCAATAATACATGAGACCTCGGTTATAAGAGGAGGGGGGAACTGAAACACACAAGATAAAGATTTTCATACCTAAGGGAGTGAATAGACAGAGATGGGGGGGCGGCGGGGAGGGAACTGGGGCAGACAGGGAGGGGAAGGCAAAACTGTGGGCTAGACTGCTGCTGGGTGTTAACTTGGGTGAAGTGGAAGACAGTAGTCTGAAAGAGGGCCTGCAAAAGAGAGAGGAGACGGGGGAGAACTGAACTTAAGAATCGATCTAGAAGCCTATCCCAGGGGGAAGAATAATGGAAAAGTGGGTGAGGGGCGACAGAGGACAATGTAAGATGAAAAAAATAATCTATAACTTATCAAGGGTTTGTAAGGGAGGGTGGGTGAGGGTGGGAGGAGGAAGAAAAGGGGAGCAGATCTCAGGGGCTCAAGTGGGAAGAAAATGCTTTGAAAATGATGATGGCAGCAAATATGCTTGACACACTGAAGCCATGTATGGATTGTGATAAGAGATGTAAGAGCCCTCAATAAAAGTATTTCTTTTAAGTTAAATTAAAAAAAAAAGTGAGAGGAGAAATCAAGGAGCTGGTGACAGGTTTTTAGGTAGGAGGCAAGGCGGGAAATGGCAGTTGATTGGTGGTTTGAACTGTTGAATACAAAATTAATGATCTGAAATGTAAACCCCCACCTAATTTACAGTGAAGAGTGTTATTAAAAATAAGAGATGTTGGTAGAGGGAAAGGATGAATAGGGACTTTGACTTTTGGTTTTCATCCGCCTACACCTGCCATTGATGAGGTCTAGTTCAGCAATTCGCAACCTGTGGGTCGGGACACCTTTGAGAACTCCCCTTCCACAGGGGTTGCCCGATTCATAACAGTAGCAAAATTACAGTTATGAAGTAGCAACGAAAATCATTTTATGGTTGGGGGTCACCACCATATGAGAAACGGTATTAAAGGGAAGGTTGAGAACCACTGATCCAGTTGATTCTCAGAATCAGAATCATTCTGAGCTCTTGTCCCTGGCCATAGGTCTCTCCAGAATGATTCAGAGATACCCTTGGAGCAACTATGAAGTGCCTTCAAATATAAAGCCATATTTTTCTGAGAAAGAGATCCTTTTAGGTTATGACTATGGCCTTTCCCAATGGACTACCCCTTCCCCATGCTGAGCAACAGCAGCCTCTGGCTCTCAGAGGGATAGGAGATACTCAACTGTGCTTCGACTCCAGCTAGAAATAAAAAGTATACAAGGCTTCGTGACACTTATTGAGAGCCATCCCCGTTCCTCCATGTCTCCCAACAATTTGGCCCTTAGCACACACCACGGGACTTAGGCTCAAGAACCAACAATGTCTAATTCTCTTCAGATGCTCATCATCATCTTCCTTCTCCCCCAGTTCTAACGTTAGAGAGGAAGAAGGCACTTTAGCTAGTCAAGTGTTCACTTGTGTGTGTGTGTGTTCTTATTCCAAAACCCAAGCTTTTGAAGTAACTTTTTTTTAAGAGGAGCTTATACCAAGGGCTCAAGTGGAAAATGTTTGGAAATGAATGTGGCAACATGTGTGCAAATGTGCTTGATACAGATGATGTACTGAATGTTATAATAGCTGTAAGAGCCCCCAATGAAATTATTAAAAAAAAGAAATATTCAAAAGACAAAATTGCAGTCTTTTATTCTCTGTTTTTGCCATAGTAACCTCCCCCAAAGCCCTTGATAGCTCACGAACATGAGAAAAGGAGTCATAGCAGTAATATATATGTGACTAAATCTCAATTAATCTTGCATATTATTACACAACCATTAAATAAATTACCCTTGTCTTACACTTCTTTTTAAACGATAGTCCTTCATTTTCTTTCACATCCACCAAAGTAGGAAATGTGGCTGGGTGTCCAGAACTAAGTTTCTGTGGGCTAGAATAATGTGTGAGATAGAGTGTCTTCCTTTCAGCGTGGTCTAGAAAAAGATGTTAAAAGTCAGACATAAGAAAGCAGTTATAGAATCACGCAGGGGAAAGCCCTGCAAGATAGCCCATCTGAATCTCATTCTGATCCTCCTGCCCCAGCCCACAAAGGCGACTGTGATGCTTTATACATCTCTCTTTCAAAATGACATCTCTCTTGCCTTAAACTTTTGTACCTCGTGCTCCAGGAGCTCACACAACAGATTCTTCAGATAAAAGTCAGTCTTCACCAAGAGAGAGAATGTGTTTGAGGACACAATTGCCCAAAGCTCCTGAGTTAAACAGGACACATCCTTCTATGTAGGTAACTGTGCTTGTTCTGATGGTCAGAAGGGAGATAGCCACATGCAGCTGCTCTTGCCCCAACAAAGAGAATCCCATCCTCTTGTAATACTTCTTACAATGAGATTCATTTTGAGTCTTGGACTATCTTCCTAAAGCCTTCCTAATTGGGTTTTAGCAGTAGACAGCACTACATAGCTCACGTGACCTCACTTACATGGAGTCCTCTTCTGCTTTGGGGATGTTGGATATGTTGTCTTGGACAGGTCCCATTGAGTCGATTTTGTCCCATGTACCACTGTGTTAGTCCGGGTAGATGAGAGAAACAAATTCATAGACATGCATATGGATATAAGGGAAAGGTTTATATACAAAAGAAATGGAACATTGAGAAAGCATGCCAACCCAGTCCAGTCCAAAGTCATAAATTCAACATTAGCCTATATGTCTGATATCAGTCCATAAAGTCTCCCTCTGACTCACGAAGCATAGGCAGTCAAAGCATCCCGGCACTGGCAAGGTCTCCCCATGGCTCCTCGCTTCCAGGGCTCAGGGTCCATCAACAGCATCCAGTGGTGATAGAAGCAACTCAGGGCTGGCAGGGAACTCCATGTGGCTTCTCCAGCTTCAGAGATCTTGTTCCATCAGGATAAGGCCCTGTGGCTCTTCCTCTGGCTCCTCCAGTTACTCGGATACTGCCATCTTGTCTTGTTCGTAGTTCGTTGTCTTGGAGACTGACTCCCAGAGACTGAGAGCCAAGTCTCTCTTCTCCAATTCTAAAATACCATGAGACTTCCCGGAATTCTCAGGAGAAAGTCATGCCCACACAGAGGCCTCATTGGCTACTCATGGGCTGTCTCCAGATTAACAGGCTAGACTCCACCCCTACCTCCCAATCATGAAATTGACATCACAAATACATGACCGCCACATACCACAGAACAAAACACTGCCGGGTCCTGCACCATCCTCACAACGGTTCCTAGGTTTGAGCCCATTGTGGCGGCTACTGTGATGCTCCATCTTGTCAGGGTTTTTCCTCTTTGCCCCTGCTCCTTGCCTTGACTGATGCAGGTCCCAGAGTCAGGTCTCTCCTGATAATGTGTCCAAAGTGGGTGATACCGAGTCTCCCCCGCCTGGTCTCTGAGGAACCTTCTGACTGTACTGTTTCAAGACAGATTTGCTTTCATTGTAAGTTTTTAAAGGCTAGAGGAAAAGTGAGTTGACTGAGCATGGTCATCAAGAATCCTTCTGGTTTTCCCAGTGTCCCTTTTCTCTCTCATACCCAAATTATGGGCAGATCTGATCCATTGTACCTTCAACATAGACTTCAATTAGGTTCCTTTTCTTTTCTTTGTTCTTTTGCAATTCGATCACTGCAATTGCTGGAGGCCAGGCAACGATACTCTTCTCTAGACTCCTCCTAACGTCTCCTATTTCATCTCTTCCTTTCCTCATATAATTCCTTCCCCATAAAGATATTTTCTTCATATAAGCAACCACAGCAATTTTCTTAAGTAGCGAACAAAATCACTCCTCTGTCCTGATTAAAATTTTGTAGCTTTTATTTTTAGCCAAGATAGAATAGCAGAGACCATAAAATCCCTCCCTCCTTAAACATCTTAAAAGGTGGATAAAATGTATATAAAATAGCTATCTTCAGTCAGGTAATGTAGGACTAAAATCCTAAAAGAAGTTAAATAAGGTGAGTCCTATAATGGCACAAGCTTCCTGTGGGGAAGCAGTTTTCAGTACGCAGTTTTGGAAGGGTTAAACCAAGCAAATACCTCTAAGTTAAAGAGCTGAAGATCTAGCTAGAGAGGATCAAGGTGGCTAGAATTTTTGAGGAGGGTCCTGGGAACCCATGAGCAGCTGACAGTGAGCGCAAGAAAGATGTGCACAGGGGTCCGATCCACTCTCTGCCTGGGTGTTTATCTATACACACTCATCTCAGAGGAATCCACCTTAAACCTCTGAGTTCTATGAACATTCTGGCTCTCCTTCTTCCAAGAGACATTTGTTTCTTATAGTTGTTAGGTACCATGGAGCTGATTCCGACCCATGGTGGGACAATATTCACAATGGAAGGAAACACTGCCCGGCCCCACACCATCCTCACAATGGTTCTTCTGCTGGAGCCCACTGCTGTCGTCTGTGTCCACCCATCTCCTTGAGGGTCTTCCCCTCTTTTGCTGCCCTGACACCAAGCATGAGAGCGCTCTGGTTGTACTCTTTCAAGGTAGATTTGTATGTCTTTTGAGCAGTCCAAGGTATTTTCAATATTCTTCTCCAGTCTCGGGGGGAGCAGGTCACTAACTCATTCAGGGGAGAGAGAATTGGGAGTGGGCATGCAGACCCCACCACAGCCTACCAAACCTTGTGGGCAATGTGAGCACGTGCAGAAATGCATGAAAAGGTGGGGCTACAGGGTCAGCCGCAATCAGAACCAAATTGACCTTCTCCTTAAACATATGGTCTACAGAGGACAAAGATAAATCTATAGGTTGGGGAGAAGGGCTGGCATACCCTGTCCATATGGAAGCAAACCAAGATGGAAAAAGAGAAGGGATGGTAGGTCTAGGCCCCACATTGGCACAGCAAGCCTGGAGGATAATGAACCTGCACAGAGCTGCTAAGACACAGAGATGACTAGAGGTCCCACAACAGCTCAGGTCATGTTATCCCCTCCCTGGAGCATCGGAGACAGAGAACAATACTGGGGACATGGGACGGGGACTCAGTCTAGACTGAACCCCTCCGCAGTGGGGAAAGCCAAGATGGGCAGTGAAAAGAACAGCAATGGGAGCAAAGAAAGCTCACAAAGGCCCTGAAGAGTCCCCCAAATAGACTGCAGGCTAGGAGGGTCAGTTCTCAGGCTTCCCCAGGACCAGGAAGGTGACAGCTGTAAAGTCAGGAGACAGACCTGGAATTCAGGAATTTTTTTCTTTTTAATTTTTCAAACATTTTTTTTTCTTTTTCTTTGGTCTCTGTCATGGTTGAGTTGCCTACTCATATAAGACGGCCATATAAGAGGTGTGCCTTCTTCGCACAGTAGGCAGCACGTCAGTCTCATAATCTGAAGACAGCCGTGGGAAACCCGCCCGAGGAGAAAGCAATGACACCAATTGTCCAGGAGGGCCTGGAGGGGAGCAGGAGATGGGGGGAGGGAGTGATGAGCAGACAGTACCATAGTCAGGGAAACAATTAGGGAATTAAAATCAACAATAGGGAGGATGTAGAGATCCTGGGGGTATGGGAGCAATAGCAATCTAGCTGAAAGGAATTACTAAGTTGTGTATGGTGGTGGGGCAAGAGGAAGGTGAAAGGAAACAGAGGAATAATCTAGGAAGCAAAAATATAGATAGAGGCATAAGTGTGTACATAACGTAACTACATGAATTCATAAAAATAGAGGTATTGGCCAATGTACATCTATTGATATGGCAACACACTGAGGCTGTGGACAGAGTTTGGGCCCCTGTTCATGACCCTCCCCCACCCCAGTGTAAGAACACTTTGTTCTCACCATCTAGCATTCTGTGATGCTCACTTTCTGGGTACAATCACTGAAGACAAAATGGGTGCATAAGCAAATGTGGGGACAAAAGCAGAGGATGTCCAGATATCAAAAGATGTAGTTGTCCAGGGTCTTAAAGGCTTGAAGTTAAACAAGTGGCCATCTAACAGAGAAGCAACCAAGTCTACATGGAAGAAGCACACCAGCCTGTGAGAGGTGTCGCTGGGACTGGGTAACAGGCATCAGAAGAGCCAAAACAGACAAACAAAAAAATGCATATTACTGAGAACGAGGATTGGATCAGATACCCAAAGCCCATCTGTAGACAATGGGATATCCCCTCACAAAGTGGTCACAGGGAAAGAATGATTTAATCAGGGTGCAGTAAAGCACCAATGAAACACACAATATTCCTCTGGTTCCTTAAGGATTCCTCAACCCCCACTATCATGACCCTAGTACTGACTTTCACTGTGGGCTAGACCAGAGTATGTGCAAAGGCACAAGTAAGACATAAGAGCTCACAGCACATGGAATCCAGGAGGAGAAATGGGGATAGCAATACCAGGAGGGTAGGGGGAAGGGAGGAGAGACAGGGGGGACTGATCACCGTGGTTGACACATAACCACAGCCTCCTCCCCACCAGAGGGGTGAACAACAGAAACTGTGAGGGAAGGGAGACAGCAGTTGGTGTAAGATATGAAAATAATAATAATTTATCATTTATCAAGAGGCCACAGATGGGGGTGTGATAAACAGAAGCTGACACCAAGGGCTCAATAGAAGATAAAGGTCTAGAAAATGATGATGGCAACATATTTACAAATGTTCTTGATACAATTGATGTATGGATTGGTACAAGAACTGTAAGAGCCCTTAATAAGATGTTTAAATTGTGTGTGTGTGTGTGTGTGTGTGAGAGAGAGAGAGAGAGAGAGAGAGAGAGAGAGAGAGAGAGAGAGACGGAAAGACTCTTCTCCAGCACTACGATTCAAATGCATAGATTCTTTGGTCTTTCAAATTCAGTGTTCACCAGAAAATACCAGGGCTTAGGTCAGGTGCACCTTAGTCTTCAAAGTAGCGTCCTTGCTTTTCAACATTCTGAAGAGGTCTTATGCAGCAGATTGACCTAATGTAACACGTCTTTCCATCTCCTGACTTCAGTTTCCATGAGCATTGATTGTGAATTCAACAAAAACAAAACTTTTGACAATTTGAATCTTTTCTCCATTTATCACGATGTTACTTTTTGGTCCAGTCGTGAGGATTTGGGTCTTCTTAACATTGAGCTTTAATCCACACTGAAGGCTGTAGCCCCTGATCTTCATCAACAAGTGCCTCACATCCTCCTTTGTAGCAGGCAGGGAGTGTCATCAGCATAGCGCAGCTTGTTAATAAGTCTTCCTCCAATTCTGATACCACATTCTTCTCCATCCAATACAGCTTCTCTGATGATTTTCTCATCATCGATTTAATATGTACACTGATGCACTCTTTTCCTGCAATATTATTCCCTTGTTCTGTTTGCACTGTTGCTTCTTGATCCATACATAAGTTCCTTATGAGCACAATCAAGTGTTCTAGAATTCCCATTCATCCCAAGGCTATCCACACAGTCAAATGCGTTGGTGCAGTCAATAATATACAAGTAAATATCTTTCTTACAGTCCTTGCTTTCAGTCAAGCTCCATCTGACACCAACAATGACACCCTTTGTTCCATGTCCTATTCAGAATCTGACCGGAACCTTTGGCAGCTCCCTGTCAATGTATGGCCATAACCATGGTTGAGATCTTCAGTAAAATTTTATTTGTGGGGCTGAGCCCCGGTGGCGTAGTGGTTGAGTGCGGGACTGTGTCCCACTGGCTTGGTGGTTCAAGTCCAGTGGCAGCTCTACAGGAGCAGTGCTGGGCCTCCCACTCCCACCAGAGAGCAGTGATGCCTAATTAAATTTTATTTGCATGTAATATCAATGATATTGTTCTACAGTTTAAGCATTCTTTTTTTTTTTTTGGCATAAGTACAAATATCTCTTCCAGTCAGTTGACCAAGTAGCTGTGTTTCAGATTTCCTGGCACAGACAAGTAAATGGCAGTCCATAGTACATTTAATACTCTTCACCAGCACCAGAATTCAAATGCATAGATTCTTTTTAAGTCTTCCTTATCCATTGCCCAACTTTCACATGCATAGCATAATAGGCTATTTATAATATCATGCTTGGGTCAGAATCACCTTAGCCCTCAAAGTGACAATCTCAAAGTGGCACAACACTTTAAAGCAGTCTTGTGCAGTAGATTTGTTTGATAGTGATGCTTTGAACATGTCGTCAGGAATAACTCATCTACTGCCATGAAATCGATTCTGACTCATGGAGACCCTATGGGGCATCATAGAACTACCCCGGGGGGTTTCTGAGACTGAAATTCTTCATGGGAGGAGACTAGTCCCTGGGAAAAAGGCATCATTATTGGTAAAGTGGAAGGGCATTAAGGAAAAGGAAGACAATGAGATGGATTGGCACAGTGGCTGCCAAAAAGGCAACACTGGTCAATGTTTCCTTGTGTTGTACATGGGATCACTATGAATTTGACAGCACTTAACAACAACAACAATCTTAAATCAGAGAAAGAACCTCCTAAAATAAATAGGCAGAACAATTTCACAATTCTGAGAATGGTTCATCTATCGACCATCATCGAAAGATCTCATAATCGTAGAACCTAGGGGAGAATCCTCAAAATGATAAAGCTTTAGTAATAGGGCTTACCATAGCTGAGTTTTCCAGCACAATTTGTTTTGGAGAGGTCACTTACAATTTTTAAGAAATCATTTTATTGGGGGCTCGTACAATCTTATCACAATCCATCCATCCATGTGTCAAGCACATTTGTACATTTATTGCCATCATCATTCTAAAAGCATTTTCTTTCTACTTGAGTCCTTCGGACCAGATGCTCATTTTCCCCCTCCCTCCCCATGAACCCTTGATAATTTCTAAGTTATTATTATTGTCATGTTTTACACTATCCAATATCTCTCTTCACCTACTTTTCTCCTGTCCATCCCTGGAGGGAGTTATATGTAGATTCTTGTAATCAGTTTCCCCATTCTACACCACCTTTCCTCTTACCACTGGTCCTGAGGGGTTACTCTGACCTGGATTCCCTGTGTTTCCAGTTCCTATCTGTACCAGTGTACATCCTCTTGTCTCCAGTGCTGTCCCCTGTAAGGCTAGGAGTTAGTGAGGGAAGCTGTGACTTGTAGTGGGACTGGCCATAAGGTCCTCTCAGTTCATTGGCTACTCTGAGCAGTGATATTGTCCTCAAGGCTTGGGGGGCCAGGATGTGTTCCACTTTCTCTTCCTCCCCCCTTCATTTGCTTCCATGTGCTCTGATCAGATATGTCCCTCTCCCTGGTTGTAGTGTCAGTGCTGTCCTCTGAAGTAAATTCTTTGGGGGGGAGGGGCATTCAGCACATTTTAAAAGCAGTCTTTGTGACAAAATTAAGAGCTTTTCCTGACATTTGGGTCGGCTTATATTCAAATATATACTGTCGTCAGCCCTAGATTAAAGACTATTCTGGAACAAGTCTCCAAATAAACCAAATTATTCAGGTGTTTTCATTGTGTACCAGAACAAAATTCAACAGTTAAAGAAATAGAACAAGATCCAGAAGTCACAAGTATAAAACTCACAATGATTTCAAATGAAAACCAAGCATGGGAGCAGAAGTTTTGGCTGTGGCAGATAAGTGAGTTCTCTCTTCACAAAACAAGTACAAACTGGGCAAAATCATCAAAATGAATAGTTTCACGACCCGTAGAAATGATCAAACAAGAAACCCAAATAGAAAAGAAAATATTTAAAACTAGGATAAATTTAAATGGATCATAAGGAAGATCAAATAATTGGGTGCTAAATTTAACCTAACTGCAATGGCAATAATCCACTCTCCAGTGCATTCTGCATGACAGCGAGGCATCCCTGCTGACCACAGACCAGGAACTATAGCTCTGTATGAAGTAGAAAGCGTCTTTTCTTCTGAATATTGCTTTATCTGCATGTGGTGTATTTTTTCATTTTCATTCAATTCACTCCATGTTTTCTACTAGTTTCTGCTTTAAACAATGATTATTTAAAATGTATGTTATTCTTTTTTAATATTTGAGAATTTCTTTCTTATTAATTTTGAATTATTTTCTCTTTTTTGTGATTAGAGAGCATACTTTAAAGAATATGAGTCTCTCTCTTTCAACTTATTGAAGCTGATCTTATGGTCTAGAATATAATTTATTTTGGAGAGTGTTCTATGGGTACATGAAAAGGATGTGCTTTCTGTTGCTGTCTGCAGTTTTCTATAAACATCAAGTCAGATTAAGTTGGTTGATGGTATTATTCAAATCTTCTATAATCTTACATGTATGAAGTATAACTCTATCAATTATTGAGGAAGGGAGAGCCAACCATAAGTGTAGTTACCTGCTCTTTTAATTCTGTCTGCTTTTGCTTCATGTATTTTACAGCTCTCCTGTTAAAGTTTACCATATATACTCAAGTATAAGCTGACCCAAATATCAGCCTCATTTTACCAGAAAAACTGCAAAAAAAGGTGCTGAAAAACTAGGCTTATACAAGAGCATAGATGGTATATATTTTTAATAAGTTCATATCATTCTATTTCCTAACCTTTTCAGGTTATGAAATTTCCCTCTTCTTGTAACATTTCTTATCTAACGTTTTTTTTTCTCATATTACCATGACTACATTGGTTTAGTCTGGTTACTATTTGAATAATATGGCTTGCCCCCCACCCCCTGATTGTTTAATCTTAAACCACTATGTCTTTTAATATAAACTATTTGTTTTATAAAATGCATATAATAGGGGGCTGAGCCCCGGTGGTGTAGTGGTTGTGCTTGGGACTGCGGACCACTGGAATGGAGGTTCAATTCCAGCAGCAGCTTCACAGGAGCAAAGGCTGGACCTCCTACTCCCAACACCAGAGGGTACTGATGCCAAAAAAAAGACCCCAAAAAACAAAAACAAAACAAAACAAAAAAATGCATATAATAGGATCTTATTTTTTCATCCAGTCTGGCATTCTCTCTGCTTTTCAGTTGGTGTGTTTAGCTCTAGTCACACTTAATGTAATCTTTGATATTTGGTCAATAAATGATATTTAAATCCTGGGGTTTAAATATGCAACTCTGCTATCTCTTTTCAAAACATCTCATGTGTCTTTTGTTTGTCTATTACTTTTGTTGTATTGTTTGTATCAAATATTTGAATATAGTATTTTAACTTCTTGTCAGACACAAGTTTTAATTTTATTTTCTCTATAGAGTCTTGTATATATATTAATCATCACAATCTACCCCGTTAGTACTTAATTAAAGAAAACAATAGCAACCTTACTCTAATAGAGCTTTATTTTCACCCCCACTCCTTTGTTCTCATCATATGTTTTTGTGTGTGGGCATCACTGACCCCTGGTGGGAGTAGGAAGGCCAGCCTTGCTCCTGGAGAGCTGCTGCTGGATTTGAACCACCAACCTTGTGGGCTGCAGTTCCACACACAACCACTATGCCACCAGAGCTCAGCCCTCATCGTATGTTTTAATGTGTAAGTATTACACTCACTATAATCATGATAATGACTGCTTCATGCATATTGTATAGTATATATTACTATACATACATTACATGTGTGAACCATTTGTTTGCCACATATTTCCCTTTCTAGTACTCACAATTTCTTTCTGTGGATATGATTTACCATCAGGCATTATTTCTTACAGTCTTAAAACTTCTTTTAGGATTTCTCTTAAGGTCAGCTAATGTGCTTATTTTTAGTTTTGATAGAGACAGAATTCCTGCTTGACAAGTTTTTCTTTGCGCATTTTAAGATGTCATTCTGCTGCCTCTGGCCTCCATTATTTCTGAGAAGTCAGATATTTAACACGTTTGTTCCTCTGTAAATTAAGAGTTTTTTTCTCTTTCTGATTTCAAGACATTTCCTCACCCTTTGACTCTCCATTTTTAAACTATGATATATCTAGGGGTGACCAAAAGAAAAGAGAAATCCATCTTTAAGGGGAAAATATAAAAATCTGGAATATAATTAAACTTTTACAAATAAATATGAAGTAGAGACTTTTTCAGAAACACACGAGCTGAAACAATCTATTTTCAGCAGACATAACATACACCAAAGTGATACAGGAAGTTTGTCAGACCTATGGAAAATGATAACAGGAAGGAAGTTCTGTCTACACAAGGGAACCTCTAAAGAAAACCAGAAAACATACTTATTAATTACAAAGGGAGAGATGGGCACTTTGCAATTGAGAAACAGGAGAGACATCACCTTAACCCATTCACTAGAAAGACCGTCACTAATAATAAGACAAACTACAATACACTTGATGTGATAGACTGAGAGGGACATGATATTATATGGTATGCATGCCATTCATTGGCATGGGTATAGAAAGTGACTAAAATAAGGAGAATAGAGGAAAATATAAAAAAGCACAAATATAAAACTTCTGGAGATCAAAAATAAAGTATTTGATATTAAAAATACACTGGAAAAAATACACTTGCAATCTCTCTCATCATCCAATTGGTAAACCCTTTCCCCATATTGTTAAATAATCTTGAAACATCATTTCCGTTAGGTAGACTTTCTAGATTGATTTTGAAAATAGCTGTCGGGCTGAGCCCTAGTGGCATAGTGGTTGAGTGCAGGAATGCAACCCACTGGGTTGATGGCTCAAATCCAGCAGCAGCTCTCCAGAAGCAAGGCTGGGCCCCCCACTCCCACCAGAGGGCAGTGATGTCCACACAAAAAAATAGCTCTCCTCCCCGTACTCCTTTAAGGCAAGCATCTGTCCTAAGTCCATTTTCCATCATATTTATGGCTAGACTTAAGTCGTATCTGTGGATCTATTGATGCACATGTCACTCTTGAGTTAATTCCAACTTGTGAGTCCATGGACAGCAGAATGGAACACTGCCCAGTCCTAGTCCATCCTGTCATCGCCTTGTTTAAGCCCATCAGTGCACTCTATCTCATTATAAAACCTAAAAAATTTTTAAAGGAAGAGCTATCAGTGTAAAAATTAGGAACCAACTTTGAGACCTGAATACATGGCCTAAGTAATACTAGCAAATATAACTTCAAACACACCAACAACACAAGATCAACAAGATGCCTGGTACTTCCTGAAAGATACTTGGGTGCATAAAAGGATTCTGCCAAAAGAATGCAAAGAGAACCTACAGACTGGGGCAAAAAAGTTTGGCAGCAACACATTGGACAGGGGTCTAGTCTGTAAAATGTATAGAGCATTGCAACACCTCAACCAGAAAAAAAAAATAATCCAACTATAAAACACTTCCAACAAAGATGGCCTTCAGAGAACGAACAAATAATATAAAGAAATGCTGTGCTCACTAGTGATTCGAGCAATGTAAAATTGAGTGCACAAGATGTCATCTCTCCACAGCATTAATAGCAAAGCGAAAACCGAAAACAACAAATGTTGGCCAGGGGATGGAGGGATGGAGGCTGTAGGACTATCTTATCTTGGAAAAGGGTATGATGCTTCCTCAAAAAATTGGGACTAGAAATAGCACATGACCCAGTCATCCCAGGATGAGACAAACACCCCAGAGAACAGAAGATTCACGGCATAAATAAGCATATGAATGCCATGTTTATTACCGCACGATGCACATTGCAAAATGATGGAAGCAACCTAAATGGCCCTCGATGGAAAAGTGTCTCCACACTGGGGTGCATACACACAAGGGAGACTTAAGCAACATCAAACAATCACAAAAAATCTGGGTAAAGACTCACAACAGGGATGAACCCGAAGGACATAATGCTGAGTGAAATTGGGGCATCACAAAAGGGCAAATATCGCAAATGACAAGTCTCCTTCAAGTAATTCCACAGGATGGTGTCCTCACAAATTGATGCAGATGGCCTTTATCCTCAGCACCGGATAGAATCCTTCTGAAAACAGGTTGTCCGTTGGTAACTCCAGGGGCACTTTCCCCATGCGCTTTTCATAAAGTATCGATGATTTTATCATTCTGCCTTCACCATCCATTTGCTGTTAGTTCAGGCTGGTTTTTTAGCTGCAGCCATATTGCTTTGGTGGGATCTCTCTCCAAGTTGCTATCACTTCCTCCTTAGTGGTGTCGAGTAGATCCTAACTCCGACACATTATCCCAAGTTAGTGCTTATTGGGGTGCAAAAATAATTTCCAAGCTATGCATAATCTTTTTATAATATAACATTCTATGAACTTGTGAAGATCTCTTTTATGCAACAATGTGGGTGCATCTGGAGAGAATTATGCTCAGTGAGAAAAAAGGTAGTTAATGTCATATATGACTGATCTAGTGCAGCCAAATGAAAACGTGACAAGTGGGTGGCTTCAACAAACAAATGTATCCTCTCACAGGTTAGGAGGCTAGAAGTTTTTGCTCCAAGAAAGCCTCTAGGGAAGGTTTTCTTTCTCTGCCAAATCTGACCAGAGACTAAGGAAGTGTTTTGTCTTTCACTATTTGTGGGTCCTTTCAACATTTGCTGGTGATCTATATAGAGCTTGCTATCAATTTCCCCCTGAATCTAGGAGGCTTTCAGTTCAGAGATCCTCACTCCATAAACTAAGCTCTGTTCCTATCTGCTTTCTGAGTGGTAATCAGGTCCCTCTCTGTCTCCGCTTGCTTGTTTAAGCTCTTTCATATCACAAAAGAAATTGATGAGACCTCATCCTGTTGATTGTGTATCGCCTTGTTAGCATAACTGCTTCTAATCCCTGCCTTATTAACATCAGCGAGGCTAGAATGTAGAGAGCACAAGGATAAAATGGAAATAATTGCGAAATGGAAAATAATGACATATTAGTGAGAATTGTGGCCAGTCAAATTGGCATGTAGTTTGGGTGGATACAATTTATTTTTAACACATCCTGTACGATTCTATGTCTATAACATTTTAAGATGACAAATTTGAAGAAATGGAGCGCAGGCGAGAGGGAGAGGATGTAGTGGAGGAAGTGAGTGAAGTTGTCAAAGGGAAACAGGAGGGATACTTCGGGTGGTGAAAATGGTCTGGATCATGTCATCAACTTTGCTGTGATCATACACTTTACTTTTACAAGGTGTTACCCTAGAGACACTGGACCCAGGTGGCATAGACTTATTTCTTGCAGCTGCATGTGAATATACCATTACCACAAAATAGAATGTTTGCTTAAGAAAAAGTAAATATGCCTCGCTGGGATCACATTTGAGTGCTTTCAGTTAGTTGACCCTTAGCACCACAATTATTTTTTATAAAACCCCCTGAAGAAGGGAAGGGTGAATCCCCCCATCCCCAATACTTTGTGAGAGTAAAGTTTAAGCAATGGGGGCTATCCATTGCCCCTAGTGGTTTTTTGGAATTATCTCTTTATTGGGCAACATTTGCACCGTCAAATGCAACCTATCTTTCATACTGCTGCTTCTCAAAATATTATTGATTCATTCAGTGGTATTGCACTCAGCAATGACCCCTTTGAAGCAAGGTGTTATTCTTTTTTATTGAAGCCACATCTATTCAAAAACAATTACAGGTTTAAATGGCAGATGAAATCATATCTGCCTTGATACTCTGAAAAATTTTCCCATCCCCTTCCTTTCAGAAATCATAGATAGTTTATGCTCCCACTTAATCAGTGTCCCATTGTAAATGTGCACCCAGTCTCTTCAAGTTTTCCGGTTCCCTGCTGCTCTCTGTGTGGCAGACTCATTCTGATCCTGGTGTCGCCAACATCAACTGTCAGCATCCCACGTCGTCATCACAGCCACCCCCGTGTTTCTTGGAGTTAAGTAAATTATTTCTCAATTACTACAGCTTATTAGGACCCAAAAGTTATATTTCTCACCATTTTTCTTTGCTCTTTGTTCAAGGACTTATGATAAGGCTCCACGGGAACATTTGGAGAACACATACACCCACTCTTAAATGCCAGCACAGGAGTGGATTATTTTTAACATTCCCTTCTCTGTATAAAAAAATTATTTACAGTAATATTCTTGAAATTAAACAAAATCATCATGGCTGGAAAAGGACCACAATGTAATCTTTATTGTACTGAATTGTTCACATGTATATGTACACATACATGCCAATAAATAAATACTGCAGTGGAAAAACAAAATGAGAAATAGATTCAAACTTTTAATTGTAATAACATTTAGAGTAAAAGATAAAAAATGTATATTTAACATATATAAGAATGTCATGGTAATGAATAAAATAGATGAATAACAAGTGGGAAAGTAGTGTGAAAGGACTCTACACCTATTTCAAACATATTATTCATAGTTAATAAATACATATTAATGTACTCTAAAATTTGCATTCACCAAACTAAAATAGTGAAATAGAGTATAAAGTTTGAAATGTTACACTTTTGATTTCAGAAAGAAAAACCTAAACTGACTACAAAAAATGATAAATTTTTTAGTTACATTCTGTTTTATTGTTTCTACATCACTATGGTAGGAGAGTTTATTTCTAATCTACTATTTAAATATAGGAATGTCATACCTCTGGGTTGGTCTGCTTTGCCACCAAAGCAGACATGAGTCCAGACCCATTATCAGCTTACTTTGGAACCAAAAGCATAAATCTATATAATGGTAGCCAACTGTCATGTAACACCATATTTGCTTCCATATAGAACAGATATTTATTGAAGGATAAGTAATGAAAATAAATCCTGTAATAAAATTTGTAATGTATTCATTCTAAGTTTGTACATATATGACTAAAACACAACAGTCCAAAATAAATTTCACCAATTGTTTAGGACCTAACCCTAACCCTAACCCTAACCCACTATTGTCCAATCTATTCCAATTCATTACCCCCTGTAGAACAAAGTGGAGCCACCCCAGAGTTTCCCAGGTTGCCAATCCTTCTGCAAACAGAGTACCACATACACTCGAGTATAAGCCGACCCGAATATCAGCCGAGGCATCTAATTTTACCACAAAAACTGCATTAAAAATGTGCTGAAAAACTTGGCTTATCCATGAGTATATACGGTACCTCATCAAATGTTCTGTTGACAGGCCAATGCTTACCCCATTGTCCACCAAGCCTCCTCATGAAGCTTCTACAACAACAAACTACTCTATTGGAGAAGAGTATTCTAACATTTAAATTCAAGGTTGCTGCCACATGATGACAATAAAAAGCACATCTAGATGCAACACACCTCTTACTGCTGGCACCCCAGGTTGGTCACCACCATGCTCATGTTTCTTTTGCCATTGTAATGTGACCCTTGATTGATTCTCCTATTGATTGTTAACTACTTCTTGCATTAATAAGAGAACATCATTTCATAGACCATTAAGGCTGGGACAACAAATCTCCCTTCTTTTTTCTACCTTATTTTTCAAATTGCTATAAAACACTATACAACATATTCCCAGAAAGGAGGGAAAGTTAGAGAGACTCATGTACAGTGCATGGTGTTTTGGTGGTTTGGGAGGAGAGATGTCTGGTGAATGCTCAAAGAAGTGCTTCCTGCTTCCCATTCACTTTCATGATACAAAATCTCATCATTCTGTCAGCATGTATAGGTGACAAACCTCCTTAACCGTGGTTGGCTGGGAGTTCTAGTTCTTCACCTTATCTTGTGTGACGCTTACCCTCAGTGATTCTCCAATATGGCCTTTATAATAGCAGCAACAGAAATGCATGAGAATTTGTTAGCAATGCTCATATGCCCTCAGCTCCACCCCAGGCTTAACAATTCTGAAATTCTGCGTGCGGGCTCAGCAAGCTGTGTTTGAACAATTCTCCCAGATGACTCTGATACATGCCCATGTTGGAAAACTGGCTGTTTAATTAATGAGAGACTCCAAGTCTGACACTGAGTTTTGAAAATATTATTTCCTGACTGTCTGGCATTTGATGTTACTGATGGCAGGCCTGCTACCATGCTGGCTATTATCCTTGGCATTAAATTGGACCATATACAGATTCCAGTGCTTGACCATGTTTTATTGAAGTAAATCTATAACAATAAACTGACCCATTTTAAGGGTACCATTCAATGAGTATGACAAATATACACTGGTGTAAGTATTTTAACAATCATGGTAAAAATCATTTTACCTGGAACCCAGTTCCCTCATCGTTGTGTGCAGTGTCCATTCATCTAACCTCTGGCACCCAGGTCCTCTAGTTTGCTTTGTTTGATGATGGATGACCCTGAACTCTTTAGAACTTCACAAACATGTAACCACACGGCATATATTCTTTTGTGTATTTCTTCTTTCATTTGGCATAGTCATTTAAATGGTTTTTAAAATGTATGCACACCTGCTCCTTTTATTGCTCACTAATATTCAATTCCAACAACTGTCTGTCGTTTTTTGACAGCTTTCATGTTGCTGTAATGTGAGAAAATATGCTATGGTATTTTTTTTTGGGGGGGGGGTGGGTATCACTGCCCTCAGGTGGTGGGAGTAGGGGGCCCAGCCTTTGCTCCGTGGAGCTGGAATCGAACCTCCATCCCAGTGGGCCGCAGTCCCGCGCCCAACCACTACGCCACCGGGGCTCAGGCCAGTATTTGTAATAACAGCAGGGTCACTCATGATTTTAACAGAGCTTTGAGCCTAAGACAAAAAAAGAAAGACTTTGTGGTCTACTACTAAAAAGAATTCAAGCCAGATTCAGAAAATAATGTGGAATGGGGCGGGCCATCCTCGCCTTTAAGCAGCATTCAGGCTTTACTTCCTTCAAGATAGATTTGCTTGTCCTTTTGGAAATCGATGGTGCCCTCTATATTCTTCCTCAGCACATAGATCAAGTGCATCTTCCTCATTCAATGTCTTACTATTTCATGCATTTGAGATCCTTGAAAATACCGTGGCTTAGGTCAAGTGCACTTTAGTCCTGAAAGTAACTCCCTTGTTTTTCGACACTATGAAGAGGTTTTGTGCAACAGATTTATCCACGGCACTGCGTCTGCTGATCTCTTCACTGTGGCTTTCACGAGCATTCATTATAACTCTGAACAAGACGAAATCCTCGGCAACGTCAATATTTCTCGAATGACCATGGTGCTACCTATCAGTCCAGTTGTGAAGATTCGGAGCTGTAAGCCGCACTGAAGGCTGCAACCCTTCATCTTCTGCAGCAAGTGCTTCAAGTCCTTCTGACTCAGCAAGCAAGGTTGTGCCATTTGCATATCACAGGTTGTTAGTAAACCTCCCTCCAATTTTGATGCCATGTTCTTTTTCAGATAACCCAGATCTCTGATTATTTGCTCAGATTGAGCAAATACAGTGAGAAGATATAACCCTAACACACACCTTCTCTGATTTTAAACTAGGCAGCACTCCTTGGTTCTGTTTGCACGCTTGCCTCTTGATCCATGTACAAATTCCACATGAACACAATGAAGTAAGTATTCTGGAATTTCCTTTCTTCTCAAAGCTATCCACAGTTAGTTATGAGCCACACGGTCAAATGCCTCTGCAGAAACAGCAAAACACAAGGACACATCTTTCTGTTGTCCTCTGCCTTCGGCCAGGATCCAGCTGGTGCCAGCAGTGGCCCAAAACAAGGGGGCAGGAATCGACAGCATACCAGTTGAAGGCTTCAGCAAGTGTATGCAACTCTAGAAGCGCCCACTTTTCCAGGATTTAGAAGGCAATTATCCGACCACTGAATAAAAGGTGCCTATTCTTTGTGCTAACTCCAAAGAAAGGTGACCCAATGGAATGTGAAAACTTTCTACAATATCAGTCCTATCGCACGCAAGCAGATTCTTTGCTGAAGACAATTCAAAACAGCTGTAGCCTTTACATTGACAGGGAGTGTTGGTTGCATTCAGAAGAGGATGTGCCCTGAGGTTATCATCGTCGATGTCAGGGGAATATTGAATGACAGCAATGAATGCCAGAAAAGTATTCAACTGTGTGAATACTAACATACTGTATATAACATAACATAGTATAAATAATACAAAATGCAAGGGAACTCTAGAACACCTAATTTTGCTCATGCCAAGGTGCAATCATTCAAAGAGAACAAGGCGCTGCCATGTGGCTTAAGATCGGAAAAACACGTGCAGTTATAGCCACTCACCACACGTATTCCATCTGTATGCTGAGCGAATAATCCGAGCAGCTGGATCGCTTGAGCAAGAACATAGAATCAAGATTGGAGAAAGAATCACTCCCAACCAATCTTACCGGCTCACAATGAACACACCTTAAAACATC